>CM046363.1:2624686-2646494 GCA_025413025.1 Ficus hispida
AAAAATAAAACACTGTGAAAATATCGACATTATTTCACACAAACCTAAACATGACCAAAAAAAAAAAAAAACCAACGCCCAGAAGAGTCATTACCGAATCATTTGGAGAAATTGAGTTGCCGAAGTCAAAACGCCAATGAAGCTGCCCTCTGCAAAGCCTTCTGCTTCACCCTGAGCAGCGCTGCCCAGCAATGGTATCGAAGGCTAATGTTCGGGTCAGTGGATTCATTCAAGCAACTGGCAGATGCCTTCATAACAGTTTTCCTTGGCGTGAAGACTCGGAAAATGGAGACCTTATACCTGCTTAGAATCAAACAAGGCGAGAAGGAACCATTGAGAGAATACCTCGACCTCTTTGATAAGCCTGTTATAGAAGTGAAGAGTTGTTCCGACAATACCCCTGATACAGGCTTCCGAAAAAGCATCAAAGACTGAAGGCTAGTTTGGACAATTGCCTACGAGGTACCACCAACCTTCGCGCACCTGAGGGGGATCACCAAGAAGCATGCCGAAGCAGATGATATATTAAAGGACAAGGCTTGGTACCCAGAGAACAATCGCGGCTTCCTGGAAAGAATCAAATAAAAACAGAGCGGATCAGGCCCGACCAGAGAAGGGAAAGGCTCTCAGCAGGCTGAAACCACCAAGGGACTGAAAATGCCGGTAGGGAGATTCCGTCAATATACCCCTTGTCACCACCATCGAGCACGTCCTGAACCAGATTTCTGGTAGGGGCATGCTTCGAGATCCATCGCCGCTCAGAATGGACCGTGCTAGGAGGAACCAGAACAAGTATTGTAATTTTCGCAAAGACGTCGGCCATGAGATGAAGGATTGTATACAATTGTGAGACCAAATTAAACTGTTGGTCCGAGATGGGCACCTATGAGAGTTTATGGGAAGATTATTAACCCGGTAATTGTGGCTAATAGGACTATTCAGGTCTAACCATACTTGATCCCGGGATCGAGTGACCGGACAAATGTCATGGAGTCATGCACATTGTCCACACCATTTTTGGAGGAGCGCCATGGTGATAGCTCAAGTAGTTGGAGAAGCTATGTTCGTGAGCCAAGCAGGTAGCACGGAAAGAATACATAAACATGGTAGAACACATCGCGAAGGTCAAGAGCAAACGCACAAGTGACCACATCAAGAACCTCAAGGACTACTTCGACACCCTATGACAGACAATACCATATGAAGTTGAACCCCGCCAAGTGTGCTTTCGGCATAGAGTCTGGAAAATTCCTGGATTCATATACACCACTAGGACATCAAGGTTAACCTGGCCAAGACACAAACTATAGTGGACTTGCAACCTCCACACATGGTCAAAGAAATCCAGAGGCTAACCAAGATGGTAATAGCCCTCTCCCGATTCGTGTCCAGATCTACCGACAAGTGGTTCCCGCTTTTCTAAGCACTCAAGCACAAAGGCTAAATCGATTGGGACGACAAGTGCGAGGAGGCATTTCAAGGTCTCAAAACATATCTGATAAGTCGCCCCTACTATTCAAGCCTTTAAACGGGGAAGTATTGTATGTGTATCTAGCAGTATCGGAGAGGGCGGTCGGCTCCGTCTTAGTCCGAGAAGAGAACAAGGTACAGACTCCGGTCTAATACAATAACGAGGCATTCCAAGAGGCTGAAGGAAGATATATCCCTTGGAAAAACTCGCTTGGCATTGGTTACGTTATCTCGTAAACCGAGGTCCTACTTTCCAAGGGCACCCTATCCTTGTCCCAACTAGTAACCAGTCCATCAGGTTCTGCAGAATTCAGAGTTGTCGGGATGGATTGTGAAGTGGGTAATAGAACTTGGGGAGTTTGACATCGAGTATGTTCCCTGGACGACGATCAAAACCCAAGGCATCCCGGACCAGCATTGGGAGAATAGGGAATACCACTGACATGCTTTCTAGGAAGGCCCTAGTGTCCTTGACCACTACCTCCAATGATGGAAGCTATTTGTGAACGGTTCCTCTAGCTCGGGGGTTTAGGGTAGGACTGGTATTGATAAGTCCCGATCACTTCAAGAACAACCAGACCCTCTGCTTTAAATTCAAAGCATCCAACAACGAAGTGAAGTATGAAGCACTAATAGCTGGTCTAGACCTGATGCGAGAACTCAGAGTGGAAGTGTTTGAAGTCTTTAGCGACTTGATGCTGATCATCAATCAGGTAATCAGGGAGTTCTAAGCAAAATAAGAATGAATTGCCAAATACATGAGAAAAGTTAAGACCCTACTAGATCAATTTAAAAGCCACGTAGTAATTCGGATACCTCGATCTGAGAACAGTGAAGCAGACGCCTTAACAAGGCTAGCCTCCGAAATTGATGCGGATGGTTTCGTCTCTTTCTCGATTAAACGACTCAACTAGCCTAACATCGGATGCGATGAACAGATACTTTGCTCTGAGAAGGTGAGAGTCTGGATGGACCCGATCATCGACTATCTTACCGTATCCCGGCTACCGGAGGACCAAGAAAAAGCCCATAGGATCAATAACACCTTGGCAAGGTACACCCTGATCAATGGAAAATTGTACCGCAGAGGGTATTCTGCTCCATATCAGCGATATGTTGGGCAGCTGAAGCTGAGTATTATTATGAAAGAGATACACAGTGGAGTATGTGAGAACCATTTTGAGGGGAAGGCCTTATCCTTTAAGTACCTCCGTCAAGGATATTATTAGCCCACTATGGACAGGGACACTATGGAATTCACCAAGACGTCCTCGATCAATTAAACGCCCTCCGTCACCTCTCCTTCATCACCTCCTTCGGTTGCCGCCCACACCTTTGGCAGCGCTCTCCTCGGAGATCTCAGGCACAAGAGACCAGTCTAACCCAATCACCATGGGGTTCGCCAAGGCGAAACTGGCCTTCATATCCCTTGTCCCCTCTATATACTCAGTAAAGAGATGAGCTTCAAACTCTGCTGACCTCTGATAGTTGGCGACTGCTTGTTGTTGGGCCTAGTCGAGGCCAGCAGGAAGGGCCTCTTGAAAGTAGCGGGAGTGATTAAACCGAGTAGTGGACATATCGTCCTCAGCCTTTTTTTGGGCCTCCTCCGCCTTCTCCTGAGCATCCTCTGCCTTGGCAATTGCTCTTCGGCCTTATTCGCCTTTTCGGAAGTCACCTTCTCGACATCCTTCCACTTTTTGACGTCTACGATCAATGAAGCCACTTTCTCTTCTATGGGTTAGAGTAGCCCCGGCCTGCAGCGTTGCCAGAGAAGGCGAGGCATATAACCTTTAGTAGGTAGGAACTGGTCGGAATCATGTAAAAAAAAAAAAACATCAGGATAGCATACCTCGACCAGCTTGTTGATCATATCCTCGTTGGCCCGGATGTGGTTCGAGCATCGAGAGGATTCTGTAACCTCCAAAGATAGGCGGTCGTCAAACTTAGTTATGACGCCCTCTGTATTGAGGGCTACCTCCTGACCGGTTAAGCACCGGTGATGGTGACTGGAGGATCACAGGACCTTGAGTCTTCCCGCTTGACCCAGGTAATGGGCTCACTAAGCAACGTCTACTTCTTTCATTGGCAAACTACCCGGGATATAGGAAGGTCAAAAAGGACCTAGCTTGTGGGGATTGGTGTCGAACCCCTCAGACGGCTCTTGCTGCCATCACCTGCGTTGGCAAACTTTTGTTGTAGTCAAGTCACCCGCTCTTGTTCATTTGGCCACTTACTCCCTCTCTGTCCACAGTCAGACATGCTCAGTTCTGTTAAAAAAAATGCTAGTACTTGACCAAGGTAACCTTGAATGAAACAAAGGAACATGACGACCTTCGATCCGAAGATCACGTGCTGGATAGAATCGCCCGATCACCTCATCCAAGTCCTCGTCGGTGATCCTCCCCATGTCTTGAGGGAGGAACTGATCGAATGCAAATCAGAGGTTGAGGCTACCGGCATTCCCCACGAAACCTCATATTGAACAGACGTGGTTGCGACTTCGCGGTGCCAACTGCCCGAGCACGATAGTGGACAACTGAGTAGGACATACGTGCCGCAACCATCACTTCCCCGGGCCTATTCTTGGTAGGTCGTGAGGGTAATCGGATGTTGAAGATGAACCGAATCAATTGTACCTTGCCAAACTCTTTTTTGACAATAGTCGGTTTTGGTTCCGCTCCGAGTCCACCTTCTCTCGGAGTTTCGTGATCCTTTCCAAATTGATTGTCTCCGTGTGTGGCCCTCGTGTCCACACATACCCCTTTTCAAAGGTGATAGAGACTCACTCCCTGGATGAGACCTGGTTGTAGTCCAACCGACTAGACAACCACCGACCCACCGCGAAAAGCCACAGGTGCTTGGAGTTCTTGTTGGAGTCTGGGTAGCCGGCAATAAAGGTCCCCTGGTAACCTTGGAAGTAGTATGTTCCGGCAACTGACGGAGCTGTTTTCATCCAGTAGAGGACCTTGTTGTAGTCCAAACGACCAACCAGACAACCACCGACCCACCGTGAAAAACCACAGGTGCTTGTAGTTCTTGTCGGAGTCCGGGTAGTTGGCAATGAAGGTCCCCGGTAACCTTGGAAGTAGTATGATTCGGGCGATGATGGAGTCGTTTTCATCCGGTAAAGGTTCTGAAAAGCCCTGAACGACAGCTCCGTGCAATAGTTTTTTGCCCAGAGGACAAAACAGCTTATCAAAATATGATAAGCATTGGCGTTGAGTTGCGTTGGAGTGACGTTAAGTCTCCGGAGCACCCGCCTGAGGAACAGATGAAATGGCAAGCATAGCCTTGCTCGAAAGAACTCGGCCGATAAAGTGACATAGTCAGGAGATGGTCAAGAAGGCATGTCGTTTGGTCCCGGAACAATCAACTCCACGTCATTCGAGATCTCGAACTCTTCCCATAGTGATTCCAGATATTGGGAGGTGACCGCCGAGGTGAAGTAATCCACTGTGTATACCGGGTGACCACCTGCCATGTCTGCCATCTGGTAAATGAGTATACCATTGATTCGTAGTGGTCGGCTATAACCACGTTGACGGGAAAGGACGGGCTCCCCCGGGGGAGCCATGCTTTCAGAGCTCTTTGACCCCTTATGACCAGATGCATTAGCCTTACTGGCCGTTCTTTCAGATGCGTCCTCACTTGCAGTAAGGTCAATCACCGGAGGTGGTTGTGTTTGGGATGCCTCATTTAGCTCTTCTATAAATGCAGGGTTCGGTCAAGTAACCGGCCCCAACTGTAAAATTTCCCTAAGCCGACCACACCTTCTTTGGCTTTAGCTGGTCGGCACGACCGTCCTTCCTTGGAGGGAATGTTGTAGATATCCGACAAGTAGTCCGGTGTCCTTGCTCCCTACTGTACCTCTTCGTCGGTTGTGTCTATTGCATCAGAGTTCCTACTTGAACTACCCGTGATGTCGACATCCTTGGATAGATGTTTGTTCTCTGAGTCCGAAATCTGATCACTCATATTGAAAGATTAAAGAAAAAATGATTTACTTTCTCGGATCTTCTCGAACTTAACGGATGTGAAACTTGATCAAGAACTCTCGACAACTCTCAGTGACTTTTCGCAACTAGTGAAAAAAGTGGAAGTCCCCACCCTCTATTTATAGGGGTGGGTTAGGCGGGAAATCTTGGTGCAAATTATGAAGTGTCAATCTGACTTCCAGCCAATCGTGGTGTGACACGTATCGACAGTGATGCGTGTCAGAGATTTTTATGCACCATGCCCATGACCAGACCAGACCACCGCCAATCTAGGAGGATCGGGGGCATCTCGACAATATCCAACCAGTGCCTCAAGACGCGATCGCTTAAATTGGCTGACACTTCACCGATCAGCCCAGGGATGCTCGGAGGGCTTATGTTGATGATGTAATTTTATCTGATCACGGAATCCCTTTTCCGGGGATGATCCGGCTATGCAACGACATTAGGATAAGATTTCAATGAGGGTAGGATGGTACATGTGACCGTTGAGACCTGACCAGATTAGACCGACAAGGACCATACACTTCCCTGGAAACCTTGCTGAACGGCTAAGTGTCTACCACTAGTGCTACCCATCACGTACCCTGGGATGTACACAGTCGAGGCCCATTTCATTAACCCAGACAGAACTTCCCTGACAACTAGTAGCACCACTTGCTCAATGGGTCCCTCACTATCTGCGTCATGCCATTCCGTACAAGTTGATGATAGTGCCCTTGCACGATTCACAATCCACCGCCTATTACTGCGTCTGTCGCATCGCCAATATCTGTCGCATGTTCAGACTAGCACGGCGCTCACCTGTGCCGACACTAGTCTGCCCTAGTATCCCCCGACACTTGACCACGGACATGCAGTGTCAGCGCATTCGACATACAATACCTGTGCACTTGACATATGGTTACCTGCCGGGAACACTCGAAGTTCGACCCGACTGGATTGTCCGAATAGCTGAGCTTGCGAGGAACATCTATAAATAAAGGGTCAGTCCCACCTATTCAGGTATGGATAATTTTTCTTTGTCAAAACTCTACCCAAACACTTCTCTAGGAACCTCGCTAAATGGCCAAGTGTCCACAACTAGTGCTACTCGTCGCGTACCCTGGGATGTTCATGGTTGGGGCCTATTTCATTAACCCGGACAGAACTTCCCTGACAATTGGTGAGCACCACTTACTCAGTGGGTCCCTCACTGTCCACGTCATGTCACTCTGTACAGGTTGACGGCAGTACTTTTGCATGACTCACAATCCGCAGCCTGACACCTAACACGCCGTCTGTTACTGCGCCTGTCCCATCGTCGATATCCATCGCCTGTTCAGACTGGCACTATAACGACCGACTTTTCAGACCGTTAACTAGCTTATTTATTCTTATTTAATTTAGTCTTAACACTTATTTATGTTTGGTTCCAAAAATACATAATTTTTTTTTTTTTACATAAACCATATTCGAACTACAATAGTTAAATTTACTAAAATTTTTAATTGAGAACACTGAAATCCTCTAGATAATAAATATCATATTTAAATTCGTATTTAGATAATAATTAAAAAACTATAACTTCATGTAAATTAAAAGGAGAGAGTTTGAAGTCTTTTTCTTATAAAGTACTCCTACTAGTTTAGTAGTACTAAAACATTGGAAACATAGTTATAATTATAGTCGATACAAAATAATTTAGGAAGTCTAAATGGGAAATTAAATTCATGATGGTATCCCACTTCCTTCCTTTATTACCTCTATATAGTTTCGTCAGTCCATAAAACATCTAAATAGCGGGCTACTTACCCACGTTACCTACAGTACAAACACACATGTATGAGCTTTTGCTTGGCAAATACAAATAATATCTCAGAAAATATTTTCATAAAATCATATCATCACACATAACATCAAGATTGTTCAAAAATGCATGTGATCATGTGTGTTCATTTATGCTTTATTATATACATGTCTTGTTTACTTAAAAGCCCATATATCGTACCCATATGTGTGCAATCAATGAGGGGTTGGGTGAGCGACCATCTAACAACCTCCAAGATCATAACTTATAACTTTCGTTCTTATCATATCTTCTCACTAATTAGAGGTTAGTACGACACTTAATCCTATCTTTCGTTAGCCTCATTCTTATTATTTGTGATAATGTGTAGATTTACATGTCACTATATATCTATCATTACGGCATACATATCTATGAGGCATGTCGATCATATCAGTGTAAGAGAAATTATGCACGTCAAATATTAAATCAACGCAATACGTATGACACATATACTTATCACTTCATCAAGGCAATTTATAGAAAACATAGAACATCAACAACGAAAAACATTTTATTCCATGCTGAAGGTGAGGTAACACCCCCTAGCCAGTTTAGATTTCAAATAAACTTAACTAAAACATGTCACAAATTCATACATTTATAAAATCTGCTATAATGCAGAACCATAATAAAACCAAGATAGTTGTATGATAATATATTAATATAAAATATTTATAGACTTTCATCATAGTTTAGTCAAAATATGAAGAGTTGGTATTACAACTATCCCAGATTATTAGTACTATTTCAAATCAAAACTTTTCTAGTGTAGCCCCACAGAGTTCTTTGATAATTATTTTTCATGAAACAATTTTAGCTTAGTATGTACATAGGTTCCATGACATCAGGTTCTCAAAAGAGGTTCAGCCTGTCACTATATTGCTTCCTCATTCTTTTCTTCCTCACCTATGCCATGAACTTTAAAGTGAGCTAAAAACTCAGTAAGCGGAACATAGTTAAGTACAAAACCTTTAAACTACAATTTATATCAAAATACAAGTTTCAATGAATTTCGAATCTTTTTACAGCAAATAGAAATCCAAATCAACATTTAAAACATATTATGAAAACCCTTGAGATATGACACAAATTGGGCTTAAGCTACACAATCATTTACCATTCATTTCTTTTAGGTTTGACCAAACACTTTCATTACTGTCATTGGGATCCCAAATATTGATATCGGTCATGTTCTTTTCGGGACCCATCCGTAGATATCAGTCAGTCCCAATGACACTATTAAAGTGGGGTTACACATTCCGAAGATATTCCCATCATTCATAGGCCATATCTAGAATTTTGTAAATCTTTAAAACATTATAAACATGTCAAAAATATTTCAATAAACTATACTTTCTTTTAACTTTCTTACTTGCAAATCATACCATTTCCAATAAAGGGAAACATTATATCCATAGTCTCATTTGAAATGTTAAACATTTGTCAAAAACATTAAAACGCTATATCATATATTTTTTAAGTTTCTTTAATACAGTAAGTAGAATTCCTTCTTACCTCTTTAAAGTTTTACTACCGTAGAGAAATTGACTCCACCATTACAAGGAAGTTGATCGTGCTTATCCTAAGATCCATGATCAAGTCATTTTTACATTTAAAAGTATCTTCAATCCATTAACAATCATATAAATTAAAATATATGCATTATAATATCACTTTTCAACGTTTTAGACCATTTAAGGTCCTTTAGGACAAGTTCTAAGCACAAACAGAATCTTTACATAGTTGCTGTCCATAAATTTCCAGCAATAGAACCCAACTTTTGAAAATTCACCAAAAATCCGATTTACAACATTTTCACATGAAATTTTGTGGGGAGCAAGATTCATATGTATACTTGAACTTCACAAAATTTTAGCTTCAAATACAGGGTATAAATAGAGAAATGAAACTCGAAATCCTATAGCGCTGTTTTAGAAATCTCAGTCAAACATTTTCACAAACACCTTCTATGCAACTTCATAAAATACTTTAAAAACAATAAAAGCTCTTTTCCAATCAGACCTCACAATTTTTTACATCTCAAATAACATAGAACCATCAAGAATCTTGAATAAAATCAGAAATTATACATTTGGGATAAAATCAAAGTACACTTTTAACATGAGACATATCAAGTAATTCAAATCACACACAACTTAAAACCTCATATTTCTAGCTTTGAATAGTTTCAAAATCCATTAAAAATCCTAATTTAAACTGATCTTAGGTAGCTTATAAAATTCGGACCTAAAAAATGATGCCAAACTCCACTTTGAGCTCAACTAGCTTGAAAGAACAATGGGTATTTGGTGGAATCCGAGAATGAGCTTTTGAATGAAGTTTAGTCTTGATTTGTTTTGTGATTTAGGAGGGGGAGAAGGGCTTATGATAAAGAAGATCAGTTGTTGGATTTTTGTTTTTGTTGTTGTGTGTGTGTATGTGTGTGTGTGTTTTTTTATAATGAACTTAGAACCATTTGGAAACGAGAGGTGTGAGGAAGAAGAGAATTTGGTTATATTAGCTTAATATCACCTAAAGACAGCTGTCAAACATGTATAAAGACAACATCAAAACAAACTTTTAAAAATTTCATAAAATACCCAAAAAAATTTAAAATTATGTTAGATCCTTAAAAATATATTTTCTTTGCAAATAAGTCCATAGAAAATTTTAATAAACTTCATTTAAAGTATATTCTATAACTTTAGATTACCATTCTTATACAAACAATCTCATGGACTAAGCACATCGATTAAGTTCACTTCCGGTGGTTGTCAACTTTCATATGTACAATTACTTAATAAAATGAAGTTAAACAATTTCTGTAGCACATAAATTCTTAAAAAAAAAAAAACATTTCATATAAAATGATTAACATAGCTACTAATGAGCACTTAATAATAATACTAATAAGATACTAAGCATATTTGTTAAACATAAGTTATTTTAAATTAATTAAGCTCGGCATTACATTTGTACTTACTTGTCTTATATGCTTAAATTTCTGGAGTTGTACCTCCTACTACTCAAGTTTGATAAATTGTCCTAATTTAACAATATCTCACTATTAGATGGAATCATAGTTATATAACTTTATTCATCTATTTATTTATTTTATATATTAAAGTGAGCTTAATTTACTTATATCATAATTAATCTTAACACTTAATTCAAATTAATTATTAAGTGTTAAATAAATTTATATTATTATTATTTAATTAATTTAATTTAATTTTTAATTTAATTGATTAATTAATTAATTGATTAATTAATTAATTAACTAATTAAGTAAGTAGTAGTTAGCTATTACTTTATTGAATTGAGTAATTATAATTAAATTACATAATTTTGATTGACTTATTAATAATTTTATTGTTAATAATTTAATTATATTACTTAAGTATTATTTCTTATATAATAATTATTAATTATTAATTTTGATATTAATAATTAATAATTTGATTAATTTAATAATTAATATTTGATTAATCTCTAGTTAATCATCCATAATTATTTTGATGATTATATCAATCATTAATGATTAAATAATCTCTAATTAATTATGTATTATAATTATGTAGTTACTCAACATAATAATCTTAATTATCACATACTAACTTTTATAATTAATTAATTAATTAATTACTTTATTAATTACATTTGGTTATGTATTAACTAATTAATTAATTAATCCATCAAAGTGACAAGGAGTCACCTAAGTGTATACCTCCCACATATTATTGGGCTTGTAAGGCCTAATCTCCTTAGTTATGATCATTTAGTTGAGCTAATATAGTCTCTTAGTATATGTCCAGTAACACTCTAGTGTATTTTATCTTAGCCCATTTAAAACTTGTGATTTAACTTTATAAAGTTAGGGTTTTTCACATTATTTGATCAAATACTTAATACCAACTCTTTTCATAATTAAATATGTTCATATGTTATGACTTACCCTTATGTCACATTTTAATCTTTAATCGTTTTGTCGGTGTAGAATTTTAACTTGTAAGATTTATTTAGATTTAAGTATAATCCCATTTTGGATACTTGATGACTTACTGGAAAGCTTAAAACATCTAGTTTTTATCTTTATAATTTTTTTTCCAAGCTTTTAAGTATTTCAAATATTAATGTGGATGTTTTCTTAAGTGTCTTATGGTAAAATCTCGGTTTACCAGATTACAATATAATATTATGTGATTTATTAAATTTTATGTACATATTCGTTTTAAATGCATGATATCTCATTTTGAAGCTTGAGATGTCTAATTTACAGCAGTAAAGTTATTTCCTTTATTGCTTGAGTGTTTCATACCATTAACTTAGGTTATGTTACTATTGGTCTCACATTTATACCACAAGTCCAGATTCATGAGTAAGATTAGAAAAATCATAACAATTCCTACTTACAAGACCAAATAAGGCAAATATATGTCATTGGAAAGCTTATAGGTCTATTTCATATGATAAGAACAGTTTTGAAAAACATTATGATTTACTAACTCAAAATATAGAAAACTCGTGGCTAGTTCAGGGTTCCAGCAAAGATTTTGGTTCATAGTCCAAAATTGTAAAATTCACCAAAAAATACACATTTATCCGTTCAAGGTGTATGATACCTTTGTTGGAAAGCTTAAAGATTATAGTTTTTAGAAATATAACTTTTAATCCAAAATTTTGAGGTTAAAGGGTTCGGAGTATATAAAACCCGTGGCTAGACTATACCTCTGAGGTTAATTTTCTCTCTAGTTTTGTGTTACAATTTCAAATGCACATAACTTTAGACATACAAAAGCAAACTAAGTAATTCCAAATCATAAAATGAAGCTTATCCTCTGTAAAATCTAATCATAGAATTTATTTTTCACACCAAAGTTTCTAATGCATGCTACATTATCACAACTACTACAAGATTTAACAAAGTTTTTAGATTTTTCCGAAATACTCCGTGGATCCTTTAAGATCTCGGACCTCTAAAGTTCTTCTTAAAACTTTTTCCTAGGTAAGAAGAAATCTAACATTAAGATTATAACTAAATATCATGCTTTAGTTCTCTAAAAATGACTAAAATACAAATAATACTACTAGTTTACCTCCAGTAAAACATCTTCTAGCTCCGTTTCACACTTATTCAAACTTGGTAACGGGGTTCCTTAAAGCTTGAAAATGGAGGGAAGAGGGTGCTAGAGGGGTGTTGGAGATGAAGGGTAGTGTTGGTGGTTCTTTTTTTCTATTTTGAGCTTGGTGGTGGCTAGAGAAGCTAGGGTTTTTGAACTTAACTTGTGTGAGAATAAAATGAAATGTTAGGGGCTAGTCTTCAGCCAACATCTACTTTGAAGAAGCTGTATTTTGAGGGGTAAAAATGGAAATTTTTTGGCTGATTCACCCCTTGCATTGCTGCCACTTTTGGGAGGGATTTGGAGTGAAAATTTTGTTCAGCAAAGTGGAGACAAGGGGTCACTTTCACTTGTCTCTTCTTTGGGTCAACTTGTCAAAAGAAACTATGTCATTTCTTACATAAGGTTGCATGCATGCACCACTTTGGGTCAAATTTCTTCTTGCTTCTTGACACAAAAATCCGGATCCCTCTATAGCTTTCTCATTTTTATTTTGTTTTTCTTTCTTCCAATTTTTCCACCATTGATCCAAGGTTGTCATCCTTATTCTCATCCATTGGATTTTCCATCACATTTATCCTCACATTAAGCTCTCATTGGTCACTTATCATTCAAAGCTTGGCCATTGATTTGCTCAGGATCCCTTAACATAAAATCTATATCATTGTTTTCAAATTCAAGTACAATTCTTGATCAATCTTACATCTTTGGATTTCCTAAGAGTAAATACTAATCACTCATCTTTTATCTATGTGACACATTACTTTCCCAATTATACTCTCAAAACTTAACTATTGATATGATAAAAAATAAATACTAAGATCATTAAATTGACCTACTAATAAAAATTTGGTTTTTTTCTAAAAATTAACATTGTCCATCTAATATGACATAATAAATTTTTCGTATAAATTTATATGTCGTTCAACTAATCTTTTATATATTTAAAATTTCTCATTTAAATAAAGAACTCAATAATGTTAAATCATCGACATCATCACACTGATGATACATATACGATCATTCATGATCTTGAAATTTGATATTCATCAATACAATTCATTACAAATATATTAATGAAGGAAATCCATAATAATAGTTAATGAATCAAGTTTATGAATTTCTAGGGCATCACAAGCACAGTGCTCACCTGTGTTGACACTAGTTTACCCTAGTATCCCCCGACACTAGACCACAGACACGCTGTGTCAGCCCATTCGACGTATAGTACACGTGCACTTGACACATGTTTACCTACCGGGAGCACTAGGAGTTCGACCTAACCGGGTCGCCTGAACACCCGAGCCTACGAGAAACATCTATAAATAGAGGGTCAGCCCCACCTATTCAGGTATAGATAATTTTTCCTTACCAAAGCTCTGCCCAGGCACTTCCCCAGGAACCTCGCTGAACGGCCAAGTGTCCACCACTAGCACTACCCGCCACGTACCCTGGTCGGGGCCCATTTCATTGACTCGGAAAGAACTTCCCTGATAACTGGTAAGCACCACTTGCTCAGTGGATCCCTCACTGTCTGCATTACGCCACTCCGTATAGGTTGACGACAGTGCCCTTGCACGACTTACAATCTGCCGCCTGACACCTGACATGCCTCCTATTACTCGCCTATCCCATCGCCGATATCAGTCGCCTGTTTAGACTGTGCTCATCTATGTTGACACTAGTCTGCCCTAGTGTCCAACGACACAAGACCATGGACATGTGGCATCAGCCCATTCGACGTACAATGCATGTGCACCTGACATATGTTTACCCACCGGGAGCACTCGGAGTTCGATTCGACCGGGTCGCCCAAACACCCGAGCTTGCGAGGAACATCTATAAATAGAGGGTCAGCCCCGTCTATTCAGGTATGGATAATTTTTCATTATCAAAACTCTGCCTCTCTGCTTGCTCACCAGTACTACTACTGACTTAAGCATTGGAGTATCATTAGCAGGCACCCCACTGGTGTCCCCATCACTTTGAGGTGCTCCCCTTTTGTAGGTGAATAGGTTCAGAGTAACTGTGCAAGGCCGACCAAGTCGAACAATCACATGGGGTGTTGTGCTGAAGATTTTCGGCATCAACATATTGTATTTTTTTTGTTTTTAATAATATTGAGTTAGTGATTTGTTTTTTGATAATATTAAGTTGGTGATTCGGTAGAGAATATATATATTGAAATATAAAATTATTGTTGGCTCACGTCCTAAAAGTTTAAACTTTTAGGAGAATTGGTAAACTAACATAGTATCAGAGCAGGGAGCTATGAGTTCAAACCCCAGCAAATGCCATTCTTTTACCCCTTTATTAAAAAAAATCAGAGAAAATTACCTACCTTTTTTTCATCTATTGACCAACATGACTCAAATTTTAGTTAACTTTAATTTAATTTTTTGTCATATTGGTTTAGTGTTAACTTTTTGTATCATGTTAGTGCAATGATATTCAAATTTGTGTCATTCAAGTTCTTCGGCATTTAATATGTTTCGGGCTTCTTATTTATGTTGGAGTTTGAAATTAATATTTAATTTGTTTTGTCCACACGCTTGCTTATTGCTTGACCTGCGTGTGAGTGGGAGTGTTGAAATACAAAATTAATGTTAGTCTATCCCCTAAAAACTTAAGCTTTTGGGAGAATCGGTAAATCAACAAGGTAATTCAAATAGATGTCAATCCGATTGGGATGTGCTTGAATTCCTTGATAATAGTTATCTCTCTCGGTATAAAAAAACAAAAAAGATTTGTAGCTAAGTTGACTAACCAGACAATTTTTGAAAATAAATATAAAAATGGCCTAAGACAAGATCAGATCAGTGAGAAAAGGAGATTGCATGCCGATATGCGGATTTCTGCACGGGGCTCGGTTGGACTGCCTGGTTTGAAGGGCTTGTCATTGCTGTACACCCGAAATGTTTAGACTCCGTTGTTATTACTGTAGCGATTCTGCACAGGTTGGTCGTATGGCTTTTGCAACTGGAAGTTGCTTGGAGACTGGCTCACTCTGCTGAATCCATCAGTTGGCGCACCCACTGCACCAAGACTACTGTATTGGCTATTATTCAAATAGCTCAAAGCTAGTAGCAAAACAAAGCTTCTAATTTTGCTGTAATAGTTCAACATTTTCGAGTTATTCTTATCCATGTTCGTGCATATTGGCTTTATTTATATGCAAATTCTGTCTGCCAAATTAAAAAAGTAAAAAAATTTTGGTGCGGTGCGGAGCATACATTCCAGTTGGAGTTTTTAATTAAGTTGTATTTTGTATTGCCTATAAAAATAAACCAACATTGATATTTTTCCGTTCGAACACATTTAAGTTTTTACATTTTTTTATTGTCGATCATAATTCATTTTCAACTATACACAAAACTCCAAACATTTACTCTTTTTGACGACCTAATACAAGGGAGCAATGATTGTTGTCACTGGTCAAGATGGCAATTACCATCAATATCCTCTTAGTTAGGGAGTGGTTGACTCGAAGAATGACAACTCAGAGAAATGATTTATGACAAGAATTGAAGAGCTCATACCTGATGACGAAGAGCTAGTCATCATTTTTGATAGACACCAAAGCATCCGCAATGTAGTTGAAAAAGTATATAAAAAGTCCCACTATAGATTTTATGCATGACACTTCTATCAAAATATCAAATTATATGTTCACCAAGGATCTCATGTTAGAGCCGAAAAGGGTATAGACAAAGTCAAGGTTAAAGATACCGTCGCAAGTAAGTTCATGAAAGTCACTACGGCATATTCTGAGCACAAGTTCAACTGACTCTATGATGACCTACAGAATAGATATCTTGCCACCACAGAATATCTTGATGATCATGTAGTTGTCATAAATGGGCTAGGTGCCACTTCATAGGATCACATGACAACATCTTAACTACCAACGCTACCGAGAGAATTAACAGTGTTCTAAAGAATGCAAGAACATATCCTTTGTTGCCTTTGATTGATTCAATTGTAGAGAAAATCTCTAAATAGTTCAACAATTACCGTAAGGAGTTGAGTCTTTGATCAAAATAACAAAAGAATTCGAACTTTTATAGCTTAGAGTATTCTTTTCAAATCTAATTTTGATTGAGGAGGAGTAAGTACATAGAGTGATTTATTTATTTTTCTTTTGATTTTTGTTGGCTACAGCCAAATTCACCCATTTCAATAGAGAAAAGGATTTTTTTTTTCCTTTCATAATCTATAGATGAAATCAGAACAGAAAAAACAAATAAGAGTATATTGCTATAAATTAAAAGGGAAAAGATAGATAGTACATAACTCTGTAACGTAAATTTATTAAGAACATAAAGTACTACAAACAGTTATAAATAGCTACCTTAGTGTATTTTAACAGCTTATGATTCCACTGCATATGTCGTTTCACATTTTATTCCACGAAAAACAGTGACGAAGCCAAACTTTTTCTTAATAAAAATAACGATATTATATGTTTTCATTTTTAAGGGACAATATTTTGAAAACTTATTCAAAATTATATGATATATTAATAAGAAAAAACGGAAAAAAAAAAAAAAACCAACGGTTGAGGAGCTCCCAAGCCTTCATTCCCTCGGTTAGGGTAGAGAAAAAGCAGTACTATATTGAGACATTATCATTTAAACCATTTTTTCGGAAGATTTTGATTCCACTCCATCTTGATTCCATGTAGTCACTCGAGCCATCCTGGGCGTAAACTCCATACTTGAAGTAAAAGGTTGATGGCCCTCGACCATCAACGACAACCTTTTGTTGGTTGTTTATGAAGATTGTCACCCTAGAATTGCCAACGTCGTGGATCACATTCAGTTTGAACCATTTCTTGTAGATATTGGATACCACCACTTGGCTTCCGTACACTTTCAAATTCCCATCATAAACCCTTAGTTGCAGAGTTGTGGCATGATTAGCTGCACCAAAAACTTGCATTATACAAACACCATTTGTGCTGCTTGGTACGTAAAAGTTTCCTTCAAATTGCCAGACTCCCGAGGTGTAGTCATGTCCCTTTAGCATGTCACACACAAAAAAAGGAAAAAAAAAAGGAAAAAAAAAAGAATTAAATTAAAGTGGTTAGAAATGGTAAATGATTATAGTACTATTATTTTCAATCAATCGAAAATAAATTATAACTACAAGCATAATCCATTGTAGACTTTCAGATGATTGTAGTTGCTCGAGACATGACGGCACTTTCATTTTTTTTTTTATTCATTTATGATAATCATGATCATGAGCTCTTTTTTCTTTGGTTGGATTGCCTCCTTTTAAGGTTGTTTCTTTTATTTTTATTTTTTTCTTTTTACATCTGAGAGTTTTATGAAGCCCCTTTTTGGGTAGATCCTCAAGGATTGTTACAATTTACTTTCTTTGTCTAGGGCAGAGTAAAGGATAAGTCTTTTACTGGGTTTCAATTTAGTTGGGAAATGCTAGAATTGTTTTGATGCTAGCTTTGCCCCCTCCCTCAAATAAAAAAAAAAAAAAAATTTGTTACAAACAGTTAAGGCTACCGCTAATGATTGAGTAGAAATTTTATTAAGTGCAACTGTTTATGGTGTCAGTTTATTACGTAACATATAGATCGACTTTGGTGCCTAGGAAACTTCGTAACTTAAATTTCACATTTTGAAAAATTTAATAGTTTCAAGGGGATTTTCTTGAACTGATATTAGACAAAGAGGGTGTTTTTTGCATTTATACAATATAAGAGAGACAAAAGTGGCATTTAAGGCTAGATACACGAGCCATTTTGGGGTACAATATAAACATATATATAAACATATATACAAATATATATATATATATATATTAAAACATGACCTAGGACTGGAGATCAATGAGAAAAGGAATGCATACCGATATGCGGATTTCTGTACGGGGCTTGGTTGGACTGCCTGGTTTGAAGGGCTTGTCATCGCTGTACACCAGAAATGTTTCGACTCCGTTGTTTTTACGGTAGCGACTCGGCGCAGGTTGGTCGTATGGCTTTTGCAACTGGAAGTTGCTTGGAGACAGGCTCACTCTGCTGAATCCATCAGTTGGCGCACCCACTGCACCAAGACTACTGTATTGGCTATTATTCAAAAAGCTCAAAGCTAGTAGCAAAACAAAGCTTCTAATTTTGCTGTAATAGTTCAACATTTTCGAGTTATTCTTATCCATGTTCGTGCATATTGGCTTTATTTATATGCAAATTCTGTCTGCCAAAGTAAAAAAGTAAAAAAATTTTGGCACGGTGCGGAGCATACATTCCGGTTGGAGTTTTTAATTAAGTTGTTTTTTGTTTTGCCTATAAATATAAACCAATTCATTATTCACACACACGTATATATATCCAAATATCTTCTTTCCATTTTTTAAAAACTCAAAAAGTTTAAAAATCTATAACTTTTTCTTCATTTTTCATAAATAACGTAGAATTATGATAATAATAAAACAACATTGATATTTTTCCTTTCGAACACATTTAAGTTTTTACATTTTTATTGTCGATCATAATTCATTTTTAACCATACACAAAACTCCAAACATTCACTCATTTCTAATCAAAATATTTTTAAAACTCTAACTAAAGTATTTGTTCCAAACGCTCCTTAATATCATTCGAAAGTGCATTTAATTTGCTTTTAGTAGACATTAAGGCACTCCAAAGGAGTGAGCGACGGGACCTAACCTTTTTTTTTTTTTTTTTTTTGGGATAAGGTGGCTTAAAGCAGTAAACCTCCCCCCCCCCCCCCCCCCCCTTCTTATGAAAAGAGAGGACATTTCCGATCTTCTAGTACATGCCAATCAATTATTACATATGGATTATCTCAAAATTCCGGTATTAGAAGCTTAATAAGCATTATAAACTAAAACAAAAGAGATAAAAGTTCATTTTATCTCTTCATTTACTTCGAACAAACAGATTATGAAAGGATTAAAAAAGGAAAAAGGGTTTGTACAAAATAAGGTTTGGTTTGCAAATATAAAAATTGGACTCATATTTGGCAAAATTTTAGTATCAATTTTCGTGCATGTTTTTGGTATTTAGATACAAGTTCTGAAAGTGGAAGATTAGAAAGACTGACAAGTAAGTCTAGAAATACAAAATTTTCCGTCACTTATTCTTCCAGTGGGATTTGCAGCCTAGTGGACGACTTTCAACTGTCTATATAAATAGATAAATAATCCACTCACTAATAAAGGGGAAAAAAAATCTCTAGGAAAACTGAAAAGAAGTGATCAAATGGGAAGAGAAAATAAAGACAAAGAAAACTTTCTGTAGTGAAACTAGTGATGGTGAAACCTATGCATATCATTTTGTGGGTTTTGATACTCACGAGAATCATACTCCATAAGAGACTAAAAACAAGACTAACATCATTATTAAAATGCTCTAAAAAACTGGCATTTTGGTCTTGGCATGGCAGTTTTTCCTCTCGATCGGCCGTTACAAATTGCTCTAAAATGCCGAATGTAATGTCCTCACCCACAAGCGCTCCTCTAAGTGCGTGCTCTACACTCTCCGCTTTCAAAGTTGAGTGGGGCCCCTCTCCCCCTGATTTTTATTTTTTAATATAACTCTCCCAAAAAAAAAAAAAAAGCACTCCTGAATTAATTTAAGGGATACTTATACAATCGGGGACACCAACTTTCCCTCATCTGTTCCCACTTTCTCTCATTGATGGGGTAAGAAATTTAGTCCATATGAGCTGATCTATACGGTAAAGCCAAGTCAAGCTCATGGAGGAAGAAATAGGTTAAGTCCGCATGATTATTTCGTATTTCTTCTTTTGAAAATTGAAAATTCATATTTGCACCACAAACTTCCAAAAAAATAAAAAAAAATATAAAAAAAAAACAAAAGAAAAACTTTCAGAAAAAACTTGGGAAAAAAAAACAAAAACAAATTATACTAATATACTAAAGGAATGAGAGTTTTCACTGCTTTTTCTACAGTAATCTACAGTAACTTTTGTTTTTTTTTTTTTTGTTTTCCACTATTTTTGATACAGTAATCTACAGTAACTTTGCTTTTCTTTTCCTACAGTTTAATGATTTTTTTGCCCTTCATCACTAAATTTTTTTTCTTTACTATAGTGTTATGCCGGTTTTACCCTTTCTTTTTTTAATCAATTGATAATTTTGTCTTTGGTTTTAGTTACTTTCACTGTTTGATTCATGTTGGACAACTTTGTCCTTCCAAAAGTATTGATGGATGATTTTGCCCTTATTTTGTAGTTACTTTTTTCCTTTGCAACAGTGTTATTTCGGTTTTACCTTTTTTTTTGTTAATTGGCAATTTTACCCTTGGGCTTTAATTACTTTTATAGCTGCTATAGTATTGGGATAACTTTGTTCTTCTAAAATTATTTATGGATGATTTACCCTTGCTTTGTAGTTGCTTTTTCTGATAGCTACAATAACTTGACATTGTTACCATTTTAATGTGCATTTTTGGTTTTAGTCTATTGAAGATGTATTAAAGTACAATGTTTATATGTATATAATCTAATTGAAATTTATTTATTTTTTGTAAAAATAACAAACAAAAAAAATAATAGAATCTTATTTTTGATTTTGTTTTTTTTCTTTTATCTTTTTTTTTTGCCCTTTTTAGTTTTTTTCCTTATGTTTTTTTAATGTTTTTTTCCTGCTTGCTAAGATTTAAATTTTAAAGTTTAGTTTTTTATTCATATTTTCTTTATATTTTTATTATTTATATTTTTAATGATTTTTGTTTCCACATTTCCGATTTTCAAATTTTTTTATTCTCTTTTTTTTATTCGTGCTTGGTTTTTTTGGTTTTTTCATTTGTGAGGTTTTTTTTAAGATGTTATAGTTAATTTTTGTATTTTGCATGTATATTATCTAACTAAAATTTATTAATTTATTTATTTTGTTTAAAACAGTAAATAAAAAAAATAATATAATCTGTTTTTGGTTTTGTCATTTTCTTCAATCTTTTTTTCCATGTTGAGTTTTTTTCTCCTTTTGTTTTTTTCTTTCAATTTTTATTTTTAATTATCGTGATCATTTTTATTTCTATATCTTTATCTATGCATTATCGGAGAAATTATTATTATTATTATTATTATTATTATTATTATGATTGAGAGAGATCCTGAAAAAAAATTAAAGACAAAAAAGATGGAGGAAAATATAAGTATGGTCTACTTTTTTTTGTTTTGTTTTGATTTTTATAAGTTATTTCTAGCTTTTTTCCCCCAAGATTTATATACTTTGTTTTTCGTTTTTTGATTTATATTAATTTATTTTCTAGCTTATAGTAATGATGGTTTAGAATGGGAATGCAAAGAAAACCATTGAAGACCTTTTTTTTTTGTATTTTTTTGGAAACTTATTGTAATTTTTATTTATCATAGCCATCTGTCATT
>CM046363.1:2646594-2694078 GCA_025413025.1 Ficus hispida
GACAAGTAGTCCGGTGTCCTTGCTCCCTACTGTACCTCTTCGTCGGTTGTGTCTATTGCATCAGAGTTCCTACTTGAACTACCCGTGATGTCGACATCCTTGGATAGATGTTTGTTCTCTGAGTCCGAAATCTGATCACTCATATTGAAAGATTAAAGAAAAAATGATTTACTTTCTCGGATCTTCTCGAACTTAACGGATGTGAAACTTGATCAAGAACTCTCGACAACTCTCAGTGGCTTTTCGCAATTATGAAAAAGTGGAAGTCCCCACCCTCTATTTATAGGGGTGGGTTAGCGGGAAATCTTGGTGCAAATTATGAATGTCAATCTGACTTCCAGCAATGTGGTGTGACACGTATCGACAGTGATGCGTGTCAGAGATTTTATGCACCATGCCCATGACCAGACCAGACCACCGCCAATCTAGAGGATCGGGGCATCTCGACAATATCAACCAGTGCCTCAAGACGCGATCGCTTAAATTGGCTGACACTTCACCGATCAGCCAGGGATGCTCGGAGGCTTATGTTGATGATGTAATTTTATCTGATCACGGAATCCCTTTTCCGGGATGATCCGGCTATGCAACGACATTAGGATAAGATTTCAATGAGGGTAGGATGGTACATGTGACCGTTGAGACCTGACCAGATTAGACCGACAAGGACCATACACTTCCCTGGAAACCTTGCTGAACGGCTAAGTGTCTACCACTAGTGCTACCCATCACGTACCCTGGGATGTACACAGTCGAGGCCCATTTCATTAACCCAGACAGAACTTCCCTGACAACTAGTAGCACCACTTGCTCAATGGGTCCCTCACTATCTGCGTCATGCCATTCCGTACAAGTTGATGATAGTGCCCTTGCACGATTCACAATCCACCGCCTATTACTGCGTCTGTCGCATCGCCAATATCTGTCGCATGTTCAGACTAGCACGGCGCTCACCTGTGCCGACACTAGTCTGCCCTAGTATCCCCCGACACTTGACCACGGACATGCAGTGTCAGCGCATTCGACATACAATACCTGTGCACTTGACATATGGTTACCTGCCGGGAACACTCGAAGTTCGACCCGACTGGATTGTCCGAATAGCTGAGCTTGCGAGGAACATCTATAAATAAAGGGTCAGTCCCACCTATTCAGGTATGGATAATTTTTCTTTGTCAAAACTCTACCCAAACACTTCTCTAGGAACCTCGCTAAATGGCCAAGTGTCCACAACTAGTGCTACTCGTCGCGTACCCTGGGATGTTCATGGTTGGGGCCTATTTCATTAACCCGGACAGAACTTCCCTGACAATTGGTGAGCACCACTTACTCAGTGGGTCCCTCACTGTCCACGTCATGTCACTCTGTACAGGTTGACGGCAGTACTTTTGCATGACTCACAATCCGCAGCCTGACACCTAACACGCCGTCTGTTACTGCGCCTGTCCCATCGTCGATATCCATCGCCTGTTCAGACTGGCACTATAACGACCGACTTTCAGACCGTTAACTAGCTTATTTATTCTTATTTAATTTAGTCTTAACACTTATTTATGTTTGGTTCCAAAAATACATAATTTTTTTTTTTTTACATAAACCATATTCGAACTACAATAGTTAAATTTACTAAAATTTTTAATTGAGAACACTGAAATCCTCTAGATAATAAATATCATATTTAAATTCGTATTTAGATAATAATTAAAAAACTATAACTTCATGTAAATTAAAAGGAGAGAGTTTGAAGTCTTTTTCTTATAAAGTACTCCTACTAGTTTAGTAGTACTAAAACATTGGAAACATAGTTATAATTATAGTCGATACAAAATAATTTAGGAAGTCTAAATGTGGAAATTAAATTCATGATGGTATCCCACTTCCTTCCTTTATTACCTCTATATAGTTTCGTCAGTCCATAAAACATCTAAATAGCGGGCTACTTACCCACGTTACCTACAGTACAAACACACATGTATGAGCTTTTGCTTGGCAAATACAAATAATATCTCAGAAAATATTTTCATAAAATCATATCATCACACATAACATCAAGATTGTTCAAAAATGCATGTGATCATGTGTGTTCATTTATGCTTTATTATATACATGTCTTGTTTACTTAAAAGCCCATATATCGTACCCATATGTGTGCAATCAATGAGGGGTTGGGTGAGCGACCATCTAACAACCTCCAAGATCATAACTTATAACTTTCGTTCTTATCATATCTTCTCACTAATTAGAGGTTAGTACGACACTTAATCCTATCTTTCGTTAGCCTCATTCTTATTATTTGTGATAATGTGTAGATTTACATGTCACTATATATCTATCATTACGGCATACATATCTATGAGGCATGTCGATCATATCAGTGTAAGAGAAATTATGCACGTCAAATATTAAATCAACGCAATACGTATGACACATATACTTATCACTTCATCAAGGCAATTTATAGAAAACATAGAACATCAACAACGAAAAACATTTTATTCCATGCTGAAGGTGAGGTAACACCCCCTAGCCAGTTTAGATTTCAAATAAACTTAACTAAAACATGTCACAAATTCATACATTTATAAAATCTGCTATAATGCAGAACCATAATAAAACCAAGATAGTTGTATGATAATATATTAATATAAAATATTTATAGACTCTTCATCATAGTTTAGTCAAAATATGAAGAGTTGGTATTACAACTATCCCAGATTATTAGTACTATTTCAAATCAAAACTTTTCTAGTGTAGCCCCACAGAGTTCTTTGATAATTATTTTTCATGAAACAATTTTAGCTTAGTATGTACATAGGTTCCATGACATCAGGTTCTCAAAAGAGGTTCAGCCTGTCACTATATTGCTTCCTCATTCTTTTCTTCCTCACCTATGCCATGAACTTTAAAGTGAGCTAAAAACTCAGTAAGCGGAACATAGTTAAGTACAAAACCTTTAAACTACAATTTATATCAAAATACAAGTTTCAATGAATTTCGAATCTTTTTACAGCAAATAGAAATCCAAATCAACATTTAAAACATATTTGAAAACCCTTGAGATATGACACAAATTGGGCTTAAGCTACACAATCATTTACCATTCATTTCTTTTAGGTTTGACCAAACACTTTCATTACTGTCATTGGGATCCCAAATATTGATATCGGTCATGTTCTTTTCGGGACCCATCCGTAGATATCAGTCAGTCCCAATGACACTATTAAAGTGGGGTTACACATTCCGAAGATATTCCCATCATTCATAGGCCATATCTAGAATTTTGTAAATCTTTAAAACATTATAAACATGTCAAAATATTTCAATAAACTATACTTTCTTTTAACTTTCTTACTTGCAAATCATACCATTTCCAATAAAGGGAAACATTATATCCATAGTCTCATTTGAAATGTTAAACATTTGTCAAAAACATTAAAACGCTATATCATATATTTTTTAAGTTTCTTTAATACAGTAAGTAGAATTCCTTCTTACCTCTTTAAAGTTTTACTACCGTAGAGAAATTGACTCCACCATTACAAGGAAGTTGATCGTGCTTATCCTAAGATCCATGATCAAGTCATTTTTACATTTAAAAGTATCTTCAATCCATTAACAATCATATAAATTAAAATATATGCATTATAATATCACTTTTCAACGTTTTAGACCATTTAAGGTCCTTTAGGACAAGTTCTAAGCACAAACAGAATCTTTACATAGTTGCTGTCCATAAATTTCCAGCAATAGAACCCAACTTTTGAAAATTCACCAAAAATCCGATTTACAACATTTTCACATGAAATTTTGTGGGGAGCAAGATTCATATGTATACTTGAACTTCACAAAATTTTAGCTTCAAATACAGGGTATAAATAGAGAAATGAAACTCGAAATCCTATAGCGCTGTTTTAGAAATCTCAGTCAAACATTTTCACAAACACCTTCTATGCAACTTCATAAAATACTTTAAAAACAATAAAAGCTCTTTTCCAATCAGACCTCACAATTTTTTACATCTCAAATAACATAGAACCATCAAGAATCTTGAATAAAATCAGAAATTATACATTTGGGATAAAATCAAAGTACACTTTTAACATGAGACATATCAAGTAATTCAAATCACACACAACTTAAAACCTCATATTTCTAGCTTTGAATAGTTTCAAAATCCATTAAAAATCCTAATTTAAACTGATCTTAGGTAGCTTATAAAATTCGGACCTAAAAAATGATGCCAAACTCCACTTTGAGCTCAACTAGCTTGAAAGAACAATGGGTATTTGGTGGAATCCGAGAATGAGCTTTTGAATGAAGTTTAGTCTTGATTTGTTTTGTGATTTAGGAGGGGGAGAAGGGCTTATGATAAAGAAGATCAGTTGTTGGATTTTTTGTTTTTGTTGTTGTGTGTGTGTATGTGTGTGTGTGTTTTTTATAATGAACTTAGAACCATTTGGAAACGAGAGGTGTGAGGAAGAAGAGAATTTGGTTATATTAGCTTAATATCACCTAAAGACAGCTGTCAAACATGTATAAAGACAACATCAAAACAAACTTTTAAAAATTTCATAAAATACCCAAAAAAATTTAAAATTATGTTAGATCCTTAAAAATATATTTTCTTTGCAAATAAGTCCATAGAAAATTTTAATAAACTTCATTTAAAGTATATTCTATAACTTTAGATTACCATTCTTATACAAACAATCTCATGGACTAAGCACATCGATTAAGTTCACTTCCGGTGGTTGTCAACTTTCATATGTACAATTACTTAATAAAATGAAGTTAAACAATTTCTGTAGCACATAAATTCTTAAAAAAAAAAAAAACATTTCATATAAAATGATTAACATAGCTACTAATGAGCACTTAATAATAATACTAATAAGATACTAAGCATATTTGTTAAACATAAGTTATTTTAAATTAATTAAGCTCGGCATTACATTTGTACTTACTTGTCTTATATGCTTAAATTTCTGGAGTTGTACCTCCTACTACTCAAGTTTGATAAATTGTCCTAATTTAACAATATCTCACTATTAGATGGAATCATAGTTATATAACTTTATTCATCTATTTATTTATTTTATAAATTAAAGTGAGCTTAATTTACTTATATCATAATTAATCTTAACACTTAATTCAAATTAATTATTAAGTGTTAAATAAATTTATATTATTATTATTTAATTAATTTAATTTAATTTTTTAATTTAATTGATTAATTAATTAATTGATTAATTAATTAATTAACTAATTAAGTAAGTAGTAGTTAGCTATTACTTTATTGAATTGAGTAATTATAATTAAATTACATAATTTTGATTGACTTATTAATAATTTTATTGTTAATAATTTAATTATATTACTTAAGTATTATTTCTTATATAATAATTATTAATTATTAATTTTGATATTAATAATTAATAATTTGATTAATTTAATAATTAATATTTGATTAATCTCTAGTTAATCATCCATAATTATTTTGATGATTATATCAATCATTAATGATTAAATAATCTCTAATTAATTATGTATTATAATTATGTAGTTACTCAACATAATAATCTTAATTATCACATACTAACTTTTATAATTAATTAATTAATTAATTACTTTATTAATTACATTTGGTTATGTATTAACTAATTAATTAATTAATCCATCAAAGTGACAAGGAGTCACCTAAGTGTATACCTCCCACATATTATTGGGCTTGTAAGGCCTAATCTCCTTAGTTATGATCATTTAGTTGAGCTAATATAGTCTCTTAGTATATGTCCAGTAACACTCTAGTGTATTTTATCTTAGCCCATTTAAAACTTGTGATTTAACTTTATAAAGTTAGGGTTTTTCACATTATTTGATCAAATACTTAATACCAACTCTTTTCATAATTAAATATGTTCATATGTTATGACTTACCCTTATGTCACATTTTAATCTTTAATCGTTTTGTCGGTGTAGAATTTTAACTTGTAAGATTTATTTAGATTTAAGTATAATCCCATTTTGGATACTTGATGACTTACTGGAAAGCTTAAAACATCTAGTTTTTATCTTTATAATTTTTTTTCCAAGCTTTTAAGTATTTCAAATATTAATGTGGATGTTTTCTTAAGTGTCTTATGGTAAAATCTCGGTTTACCAGATTACAATATAATATTATGTGATTTATTAAATTTTATGTACATATTCGTTTTAAATGCATGATATCTCATTTTGAAGCTTGAGATGTCTAATTTACAGCAGTAAAGTTATTTCCTTTATTGCTTGAGTGTTTCATACCATTAACTTAGGTTATGTTACTATTGGTCTCACATTTATACCACAAGTCCAGATTCATGAGTAAGATTAGAAAAATCATAACAATTCCTACTTACAAGACCAAATAAGGCAAATATATGTCATTGGAAAGCTTATAGGTCTATTTCATATGATAAGAACAGTTTTGAAAAACATTATGATTTACTAACTCAAAATATAGAAAACTCGTGGCTAGTTCAGGGTTCCAGCAAAGATTTTGGTTCATAGTCCAAAATTGTAAAATTCACCAAAAAATACACATTTATCCGTTCAAGGTGTATGATACCTTTGTTGGAAAGCTTAAAGATTATAGTTTTTAGAAATATAACTTTTAATCCAAAATTTTGAGGTTAAAGGGTTCGGAGTATATAAAACCCGTGGCTAGACTATACCTCTGAGGTTAATTTTCTCTCTAGTTTTGTGTTACAATTTCAAATGCACATAACTTTAGACATACAAAAGCAAACTAAGTAATTCCAAATCATAAAATGAAGCTTATCCTCTGTAAAATCTAATCATAGAATTTATTTTTCACACCAAAGTTTCTAATGCATGCTACATTATCACAACTACTACAAGATTTAACAAAGTTTTTAGATTTTTCCGAAATACTCCGTGGATCCTTTAAGATCTCGGACCTCTAAAGTTCTTCTTAAAACTTTTTCCTAGGTAAGAAGAAATCTAACATTAAGATTATAACTAAATATCATGCTTTAGTTCTCTAAAAATGACTAAAATACAAATAATACTACTAGTTTACCTCCAGTAAAACATCTTCTAGCTCCGTTTCACACTTATTCAAACTTGGTAACGGGGTTCCTTAAAGCTTGAAAATGGAGGGAAGAGGGTGCTAGAGGGGTGTTGGAGATGAAGGGTAGTGTTGGTGGTTCTTTTTTTCTATTTTGAGCTTGGTGGTGGCTAGAGAAGCTAGGGTTTTTGAACTTAACTTGTGTGAGAATAAAATGAAATGTTAGGGGCTAGTCTTCAGCCAACATCTACTTTGAAGAAGCTGTATTTTGAGGGGTAAAAATGGAAATTTTTTGGCTGATTCACCCCTTGCATTGCTGCCACTTTTGGGAGGGATTTGGAGTGAAAATTTTGTTCAGCAAAGTGGAGACAAGGGGTCACTTTCACTTGTCTCTTCTTTGGGTCAACTTGTCAAAAGAAACTATGTCATTTCTTACATAAGGTTGCATGCATGCACCACTTTGGGTCAAATTTCTTCTTGCTTCTTGACACAAAAATCAGGATCCCTCTATAGCTTTCTCATTTTTATTTTGTTTTTCTTTCTTCCAATTTTTCCACCATTGATCCAAGGTTGTCATCCTTATTCTCATCCATTGGATTTTCCATCACATTTATCCTCACATTAAGCTCTCATTGGTCACTTATCATTCAAAGCTTGGCCATTGATTTGCTCAGGATCCCTTAACATAAAATCTATATCATTGTTTTCAAATTCAAGTACAATTCTTGATCAATCTTACATCTTTGGATTTCCTAAGAGTAAATACTAATCACTCATCTTTTATCTATGTGACACATTACTTTCCCAATTATACTCTCAAAACTTAACTATTGATATGATAAAAAATAAATACTAAGATCATTAAATTGACCTACTAATAAAAATTTGGTTTTTTTCTAAAAATTAACATTGTCCATCTAATATGACATAATAAATTTTTCGTATAAATTTATATGTCGTTCAACTAATCTTTTATATATTTAAAATTTCTCATTTAAATAAAGAACTCAATAATGTTAAATCATCGACATCATCACACTGATGATACATATACGATCATTCATGATCTTGAAATTTGATATTCATCAATACAATTCATTACAAATATATTAATGAAGGAAATCCATAATAATAGTTAATGAATCAAGTTTATGAATTTCTAGGGCATCACAAGCACAGTGCTCACCTGTGTTGACACTAGTTTACCCTAGTATCCCCCGACACTAGACCACAGACACGCTGTGTCAGCCCATTCGACGTATAGTACACGTGCACTTGACACATGTTTACCTACCGGGAGCACTAGGAGTTCGACCTAACCGGGTCGCCTGAACACCCGAGCCTACGAGAAACATCTATAAATAGAGGGTCAGCCCCACCTATTCAGGTATAGATAATTTTTCCTTACCAAAGCTCTGCCCAGGCACTTCCCCAGGAACCTCGCTGAACGGCCAAGTGTCCACCACTAGCACTACCCGCCACGTACCCTGGTCGGGGCCCATTTCATTGACTCGGAAAGAACTTCCCTGATAACTGGTAAGCACCACTTGCTCAGTGGATCCCTCACTGTCTGCATTACGCCACTCCGTACAGGTTGACGACAGTGCCCTTGCACGACTGACAATCTGCCGCCTGACACCTGACATGCCTCCTATTACTCGCCTATCCCATCGCCGATATCAGTCGCCTGTTTAGACTGTGCTCATCTATGTTGACACTAGTCTGCCCTAGTGTCCAACGACACAAGACCATGGACATGTGGCATCAGCCCATTCGACGTACAATGCATGTGCACCTGACATATGTTTACCCACCGGGAGCACTCGGAGTTCGATTCGACCGGGTCGCCCAAACACCCGAGCTTGCGAGGAACATCTATAAATAGAGGGTCAGCCCCGTCTATTCAGGTATGGATAATTTTTCATTATCAAAACTCTGCCTCTCTGCTTGCTCACCAGTACTACTACTGACTTAAGCATTGGAGTATCATTAGCAGGCACCCCACTGGTGTCCCCATCACTTTGAGGTGCTCCCCTTTTGTAGGTGAATAGGTTCAGAGTAACTGTGCAAGGCCGACCAAGTCGAACAATCACATGGGGTGTTGTGCTGAAGATTTTCGGCATCAACATATTGTATTTTTTTTTGTTTTTAATAATATTGAGTTAGTGATTTGTTTTTTGATAATATTAAGTTGGTGATTCGGTAGAGAATATATATATTGAAATATAAAATTATTGTTGGCTCACGTCCTAAAAGTTTAAACTTTTAGGAGAATTGGTAAACTAACATAGTATCAGAGCAGGGAGCTATGAGTTCAAACCCCAGCAAATGCCATTCTTTTACCCCTTTATTAAAAAAAATCAGAGAAAATTACCTACCTTTTTTTCATCTATTGACCAACATGACTCAAATTTTAGTTAACTTTAATTTAATTTTTTGTCATATTGGTTTAGTGTTAACTTTTTGTATCATGTTAGTGCAATGATATTCAAATTTGTGTCATTCAAGTTCTTCGGCATTTAATATGTTTCGGGCTTCTTATTTATGTTGGAGTTTGAAATTAATATTTAATTTGTTTTGTCCACACGCTTGCTTATTGCTTGACCTGCGTGTGAGTGGGAGTGTTGAAATACAAAATTAATGTTAGTCTATCCCCTAAAAACTTAAGCTTTTGGGAGAATCGGTAAATCAACAAGGTAATTCAAATAGATGTCAATCCGATTGGGATGTGCTTGAATTCCTTGATAATAGTTATCTCTCTCGGTATAAAAAAACAAAAAAGATTTGTAGCTAAGTTGACTAACCAGACAATTTTTGAAAATAAATATAAAAATGGCCTAAGACAAGATCAGATCAGTGAGAAAAGGAGATTGCATGCCGATATGCGGATTTCTGCACGGGGCTCGGTTGGACTGCCTGGTTTGAAGGGCTTGTCATTGCTGTACACCCGAAATGTTTAGACTCCGTTGTTATTACTGTAGCGATTCTGCACAGGTTGGTCGTATGGCTTTTGCAACTGGAAGTTGCTTGGAGACTGGCTCACTCTGCTGAATCCATCAGTTGGCGCACCCACTGCACCAAGACTACTGTATTGGCTATTATTCAAATAGCTCAAAGCTAGTAGCAAAACAAAGCTTCTAATTTTGCTGTAATAGTTCAACATTTTCGAGTTATTCTTATCCATGTTCGTGCATATTGGCTTTATTTATATGCAAATTCTGTCTGCCAAATTAAAAAAGTAAAAAAATTTTGGTGCGGTGCGGAGCATACATTCCAGTTGGAGTTTTTAATTAAGTTGTATTTTGTATTGCCTATAAAAATAAACCAACATTGATATTTTTCCGTTCGAACACATTTAAGTTTTTACATTTTTTTATTGTCGATCATAATTCATTTTCAACTATACACAAAACTCCAAACATTTACTCTTTTTGACGACCTAATACAAGGGAGCAATGATTGTTGTCACTGGTCAAGATGGCAATTACCATCAATATCCTCTTAGTTAGGGAGTGGTTGACTCGAAGAATGACAACTCAGAGAAATGATTTATGACAAGAATTGAAGAGCTCATACCTGATGACGAAGAGCTAGTCATCATTTTTGATAGACACCAAAGCATCCGCAATGTAGTTGAAAAAGTATATAAAAAGTCCCACTATAGATTTTATGCATGACACTTCTATCAAAATATCAAATTATATGTTCACCAAGGATCTCATGTTAGAGCCGAAAAGGGTATAGACAAAGTCAAGGTTAAAGATACCGTCGCAAGTAAGTTCATGAAAGTCACTACGGCATATTCTGAGCACGAGTTCAATTGACTCTATGATGACCTACAGAATAGATATCTTGCCACCACAGAATATCTTGATGATCATGTAGTTGTCATAAATGGGCTAGGTGCCACTTCATAGGATCACATGACAACATCTTAACTACCAACGCTACCGAGAGAATTAACAGTGTTCTAAAGAATGCAAGAACATATCCTTTGTTGCCTTTGATTGATTCAATTGTAGAGAAAATCTCTAAATAGTTCAACAATTACCGTAAGGAGTTGAGTCTTTGATCAAAATAACAAAAGAATTCGAACTTTTATAGCTTAGAGTATTCTTTTCAAATCTAATTTTGATTGAGGAGGAGTAAGTACATAGAGTGATTTATTTATTTTTCTTTTGATTTTTGTTGGCTACAGCCAAATTCACCCATTTCAATAGAGAAAAGGATTTTTTTTTTCCTTTCATAATCTATAGATGAAATCAGAACAGAAAAACAAATAAGAGTATATTGCTATAAATTAAAAGGGAAAAGATAGATAGTACATAACTCTGTAACGTAAATTTATTAAGAACATAAAGTACTACAAACAGTTATAAATAGCTACCTTAGTGTATTTTAACAGCTTATGATTCCACTGCATATGTCGTTTCACATTTTATTCCACGAAAAACAGTGACGAAGCCAAACTTTTTCTTAATAAAAATAACGATATTATATGTTTTCATTTTTAAGGGACAATATTTTGAAAACTTATTCAAAATTATATGATATATTAATAAGAAAAAACGGAAAAAAAAAAAAAAAACCAACGGTTGAGGAGCTCCCAAGCCTTCATTCCCTCGTTAGGGTAGAGAAAAAGCAGTACTATATTGAGACATTATCATTTAAACCATTTTTTCGGAAGATTTTGATTCCACTCCATCTTGATTCCATGTAGTCACTCGAGCCATCCTGGGCGTAAACTCCATACTTGAAGTAAAAGGTTGATGGCCCTCGACCATCAACGACAACCTTTTGTTGGTTGTTTATGAAGATTGTCACCCTAGAATTGCCAACGTCGTGGATCACATTCAGTTTGAACCATTTCTTGTAGATATTGGATACCACCACTTGGCTTCCGTACACTTTCAAATTCCCATCATAAACCCTTAGTTGCAGAGTTGTGGCATGATTAGCTGCACCAAAAACTTGCATTATACAAACACCATTTGTGCTGCTTGGTACGTAAAAGTTTCCTTCAAATTGCCAGACTCCCGAGGTGTAGTCATGTCCCTTTAGCATGTCACACACAAAAAAAGGAAAAAAAAAAGGAAAAAAAAAAAGAATTAAATTAAAGTGGTTAGAAATGGTAAATGATTATAGTACTATTATTTTCAATCAATCGAAAATAAATTATAACTACAAGCATAATCCATTGTAGACTTTCAGATGATTGTAGTTGCTCGAGACATGACGGCACTTTCATTTTTTTTTTTATTCATTTATGATAATCATGATCATGAGCTCTTTTTTCTTTGGTTGGATTGCCTCCTTTTAAGGTTGTTTCTTTTATTTTTATTTTTTTCTTTTTACATCTGAGAGTTTTATGAAGCCCCTTTTTGGGTAGATCCTCAAGGATTGTTACAATTTACTTTCTTTGTCTAGGGCAGAGTAAAGGATAAGTCTTTTACTGGGTTTCAATTTAGTTGGGAAATGCTAGAATTGTTTTGATGCTAGCTTTGCCCCCTCCCTCAAATAAAAAAAAAAAAAAATTTGTTACAAACAGTTAAGGCTACCGCTAATGATTGAGTAGAAATTTTATTAAGTGCAACTGTTTATGGTGTCAGTTTATTACGTAACATATAGATCGACTTTGGTGCCTAGGAAACTTCGTAACTTAAATTTCACATTTTGAAAAATTTAATAGTTTCAAGGGGATTTTCTTGAACTGATATTAGACAAAGAGGGTGTTTTTTGCATTTATACAATATAAGAGAGACAAAAGTGGCATTTAAGGCTAGATACACGAGCCATTTTGGGGTACAATATAAACATATATATAAACATATATACAAATATATATATATATATATTAAAACATGACCTAGGACTGGAGATCAATGAGAAAAGGAATGCATACCGATATGCGGATTTCTGTACGGGGCTTGGTTGGACTGCCTGGTTTGAAGGGCTTGTCATCGCTGTACACCAGAAATGTTTCGACTCCGTTGTTTTTACGGTAGCGACTCGGCGCAGGTTGGTCGTATGGCTTTTGCAACTGGAAGTTGCTTGGAGACAGGCTCACTCTGCTGAATCCATCAGTTGGCGCACCCACTGCACCAAGACTACTGTATTGGCTATTATTCAAAAAGCTCAAAGCTAGTAGCAAAACAAAGCTTCTAATTTTGCTGTAATAGTTCAACATTTTCGAGTTATTCTTATCCATGTTCGTGCATATTGGCTTTATTTATATGCAAATTCTGTCTGCCAAAGTAAAAAAGTAAAAAAATTTTGGCACGGTGCGGAGCATACATTCCGGTTGGAGTTTTTAATTAAGTTGTTTTTTGTTTTGCCTATAAATATAAACCAATTCATTATTCACACACACGTATATATATCCAAATATCTTCTTTCCATTTTTTAAAAACTCAAAAAGTTTAAAAATCTATAACTTTTTCTTCATTTTTCATAAATAACGTAGAATTATGATAATAATAAAACAACATTGATATTTTTCCTTTCGAACACATTTAAGTTTTTACATTTTTTATTGTCGATCATAATTCATTTTTAACCATACACAAAACTCCAAACATTCACTCATTTCTAATCAAAATATTTTTAAAACTCTAACTAAAGTATTTGTTCCAAACGCTCCTTAATATCATTCGAAAGTGCATTTAATTTGCTTTTAGTAGACATTAAGGCACTCCAAAGGAGTGAGCGACGGGACCTAACCTTTTTTTTTTTTTTTTTTTTTGGGATAAGGTGGCTTAAAGCAGTAAACCTCCCCCCCCCCCCCCCCTTCTTATGAAAAGAGAGGACATTTCCGATCTTCTAGTACATGCCAATCAATTATTACATATGGATTATCTCAAAATTCCGGTATTAGAAGCTTAATAAGCATTATAAACTAAAACAAAAGAGATAAAAGTTCATTTTATCTCTTCATTTACTTCGAACAAACAGATTATGAAAGGATTAAAAAAGGAAAAAGGGTTTGTACAAAATAAGGTTTGGTTTGCAAATATAAAAATTGGACTCATATTTGGCAAAATTTTAGTATCAATTTTCGTGCATGTTTTTGGTATTTAGATACAAGTTCTGAAAGTGGAAGATTAGAAAGACTGACAAGTAAGTCTAGAAATACAAAATTTTCCGTCACTTATTCTTCCAGTGGGATTTGCAGCCTAGTGGACGACTTTCAACTGTCTATATAAATAGATAAATAATCCACTCACTAATAAAGGGGAAAAAAAATCTCTAGGAAAACTGAAAAGAAGTGATCAAATGGGAAGAGAAAATAAAGACAAAGAAAACTTTCTGTAGTGAAACTAGTGATGGTGAAACCTATGCATATCATTTTGTGGGTTTTGATACTCACGAGAATCATACTCCATAAGAGACTAAAAACAAGACTAACATCATTATTAAAATGCTCTAAAAACTGGCATTTTGGTCTTGGCATGGCAGTTTTTCCTCTCGATCGGCCGTTACAAATTGCTCTAAAATGCCCGAATGTAATGTCCTCACCCACAAGCGCTCCTCTAAGTGCGTGCTCTACACTCTCCGCTTTCAAAGTTGAGTGGGGCCCCTCTCCCCCTGATTTTTATTTTTTAATATAACTCTCCCAAAAAAAAAAAAAAGCACTCCTGAATTAATTTAAGGGGATACTTATACAATCGGGGACACCAACTTTCCCTCATCTGTTCCCACTTTCTCTCATTGATGGGGTAAGAAATTTAGTCCATATGAGCTGATCTATACGGTAAAGCCAAGTCAAGCTCATGGAGGAAGAAATAGGTTAAGTCCGCATGATTATTTCGTATTTCTTCTTTTGAAAATTGAAAATTCATATTTGCACCACAAACTTCCAAAAAAATAAAAAAAATATAAAAAAAAAAACAAAAGAAAAACTTTCAGAAAAAACTTGGGAAAAAAAAACAAAAACAAATTATACTAATATACTAAAGGAATGAGAGTTTTCACTGCTTTTTCTACAGTAATCTACAGTAACTTTTGTTTTTTTTTTTTTTTGTTTTCCACTATTTTTGATACAGTAATCTACAGTAACTTTGCTTTTTCTTTTCCTACAGTTTAATGATTTTTTTGCCCTTCATCACTAATTATTTTTTTCTTTACTATAGTGTTATGCCGGTTTTACCCTTTCTTTTTTTTAATCAATTGATAATTTTGTCTTTGGGTTTTAGTTACTTTCACTGTTTGATTCAGTGTTGGGACAACTTTGTCCTTCCAAAAGTATTGATGGATGATTTTGCCCTTATTTTGTAGTTACTTTTTTCCTTTGCAACAGTGTTATTCCGGTTTTACCCTTTTTTTTTTGTTAATTGGCAATTTTACCCTTGGGCTTTAATTACTTTTATAGCTTGCTATAGTATTGGGATAACTTTGTTCTTCTAAAATTATTTATGGATGATTTTACCCTTGCTTTGTAGTTGCTTTTTCTGATAGCTACAATAACTTGACATTGTTACCATTTTAATGTGCATTTTTGGTTTTAGTCTATTGAAGATGTATTAAAGTACAATGTTTATATGTATATAATCTAATTGAAATTTATTTATTTTTTGTAAAAAATAACAAACAAAAAAAATAATAGAATCTATTTTTGATTTTGTTTTTTTTCTTTTATCTTTTTTTTTTGCCCTTTTTAGTTTTTTTTCCTTATGTTTTTTTTAATGTTTTTTTCCTGCTTGCTAAGATTTAAATTTTAAAGTTTAGTTTTTTATTCATATTTTCTTTATATTTTTATTATTTTATATTTTTTAATGATTTTTGTTTCCACATTTCCGATTTTCAAATTTTTTTATTCTCTTTTTTTTTTATTCGTGCTTGGTTTTTTTGGTTTTTTCATTTGTGAGGTTTTTTTTAAGATGTTATAGTTAATTTTTGTATTTTGCATGTATATTATCTAACTAAAATTTATTAATTTATTTATTTTGTTTAAAACAGTAAATAAAAAAATAATATAATCTGTTTTTGGTTTTGTCATTTTCTTCAATCTTTTTTTCCATGTTGAGTTTTTTTCTCCTTTTGTTTTTTTCTTTCAATTTTTATTTTTAATTATCGTGATCATTTTTATTTCTATATCTTTATCTATGCATTATCGGAGAAATTATTATTATTATTATTATTATTATTATGATGATTGAGAGAGATCCTGAAAAAAAATTAAAGACAAAAAAGATGGAGGAAAATATAAGTATGGTCTACTTTTTTTTGTTTTGTTTTGATTTTTATAAGTTATTTCTAGCTTTTTTCCCCCAAGATTTATATACTTTGTTTTTCGTTTTTTGATTTATATTAATTTATTTTTCTAGCTTATAGTAATGATGGTTTAGAATGGGAATGCAAAGAAAACCATTGAAGACCTTTTTTTTTTGTTTATATTTTTGGAAACTTATTGTAATTTTATTATTTATCATAGCCATCTGTCATTATTAAATGTTGTTTAATTTTCTTATTTATTTATCTATTTATTTTCCTCTTCTTGCAACGCACGGGTATTAAACTAGTCTTTAACTAAAGTACGGCAATAATTTTTGGATAATATTTCCATAATTTTGAACTTTCTCTGAATCGGGAAATCTCAAAGTGTGGCTTTCAATATGTGCCGAGAGTGGTAAGAATTTTATGATCATTGGTGAAGGTTTTGGACCTCCATTTCCCTTCAGAGTTCATATGATTTGCAGTTTTTATTTATTTATTTTCCTAATTTATTTTCCCAATAAAAATTAGGAGGTTTCCTTTGGTGGAGATCAAGAAGGATTTTTTTTTTTTTTTAAATTTGTTGAGCACACACCTCAATTATTTATAAAGTAGGTAGTGCTGAAAAAATGTTTGCATGTACAAGACTTTCTCCGTTCGGCTTTTAACCAGAAAGAGTTTCAAATGGGACCTTTACAAATATAGCATTAAAATGGCCATCATATTGCAACACTAGACCCCAAAGAGAAAACATTGCAAGGATGGCCTCATTCATTAATGAATATCTTGTTTTTTCCAAAATACTCTTTGCAAGTAAAAAATAAAATAAAGGGGAAAAAAATAAAACGACTATCTTCTTCCTTAAAAAATAAAAAATAAAAAACCTCTTATTGTTGAAGAAACCCCCTCTCATTGTCAAAGAAAAGAAAACGTCATCTCCTTTAACATCATTTTTCATCTCCATCATCCCCCTCAAAACGACCATCCTTATATTCGGGTTAACATCTTGTACCATTTTCACATTACGGGCATCGATTTCCAGCCACAAGAATAGGAGATGAAGTACTAAAAATTTGTAAAATCTCTAAAATTTTGGTAAGTTCATTTCACCCCTCTAATTTTTATTTAAATTGTTTTCGAAGTTCTTCAATGGTTGGACATTCATGATTAGGGAGCTTAATATAGAAAGACAACAATAATTCAACCTATTTTGCACTAATTTTCGACTTGTAAAATCTGTAAATTTGTAAAATCCCATCATAAGAACAATATAGTGACCAGATCGGACCAGCCTAATCTGCCGGACATACCTAACCAGTCTGGTGGTTTTGGGGACGGTCCGATAGTTTTGAACTAGACTTCAATTTTTCATTCTTTTTTTTTTTAATTCTTTCATAACAATCTTTTTTATTTTTCTTATTTTTTTTTAAAGGAAAATGAGCGGGATTATCATTTATTTTCGATATGAGAGAGAATGGAAGGAGTATGATGACGAGTCATATGAAATGTATAGAAGGAATAAGAAAATCAAGAGCATAATACTATTAGATGATCCGGATAAGGTGAAATATTCTGAAGTTATTGATTGCTTATTTAAAAGGCTTCATGTGGACCAAAAGAGTATGGAATTAAAAATAAGTTACATTCCTTCGTGTACAATATCGTCAGGTCCTAAACTCATTTTGGATGATTTTGATGCTAAGTGTAATCTTTCAGAATTTTGTAAAACGTCACAATGTAGAAGTACGCTACACGTTGAGCTCATGAAAAATGTTGAAAGTAGTGATAACAATGATAAAGTAGCACTTGACATTGAAGGAGATGAAGGATGCAATATGGAAAATGATGGAAATATTCGAGATGAGTACTTCAACTTTGACATTGAGGCACAAAGGGTTTATGATGCTGCTTCTACATCAACCTGCATAAGTGATGTTTTAGACGCGCCTACCTTGGAGGAACGCTCTTATCAGAAGACAACGACATGTACCATAACTCCGAAACAACAATGTTCATGCATAGAACTAGACCCGGACATGGATTATTATGAACCATTAGCAATAGATGACACTTCTATGTCTTTTAGTTTTGATGATGGTTTGAGTATTGCAGTTGGTCAGGAATTTGAAAGCAAGAATGAGGTGAAGAACTTGGTAATCGATGATTCGTTAAAAGCTTGTTTCAATTATAAAATAGTCAAGTCAACCACAAAGTTGTTCGTGGTGAAATGTACAGTCCCAGATTGTAAGTGGGCACTATGAGCTGTGAGTATCACGAATTTAGATTGTTTCGTTCTTCAAACATATTACAACACTTATACTTGCTCTGCTAGTTTGATGGATAAGAGAAATAAACAAGCAACTATAGATTTAGTTTCAGATATGTTAAAAAAGGAGTTTCCTGACCAGCTTGAGACACCTACCTCGAAGAGAGTGATAGACATGATGAAATATCATGGCGTGATAATATCCTACTTTAAAGCTTGGAAGAGCAAACGAAAAGCAGCAGGTGATGTTAGGGGTGCACCGGATATCAGTATCGAGATTCTTCCAAGCTATATGTACATGATAAAGTTAAATGAATCCCGGCATAGTCACACATTTGATAGTAGACAAAGATCAAAGGTTCAAGTACCTTTTCCTTTCGAACACATTTAAGTTTTTACATTTTTTATTGTTGATCATAATTCATTTTTAACCATACACAAAACTCCAAACATTCACTCATTTCCAATCAAAATATTTCTAAAACTCTAACTAAAGTATTTGTTCCAAACGCTCCTTGATATCATTCGAAAGTGCATTTAATTTGCTTTTAGTAGACATTATGGCACTCCAAAGGAGTGAGCGACGGGACCTGACCTTTTTTTTTTTTTTTTTTTTTTTTTTTTTGGGATAAGGTGGCTAAAAGCAGTAAACCTTTTCTGGCCGCCCCCCCACCCCACGCCACCCCCCCCCCCCCCCCCCCCCCCCCCCCCCCCCCCCCCCCAATGAAAAGAGAGGACATTTCCGATCTTCTAGTACATGCCAAACAATTATTACATATGGACTATCTCAAAATTCCGGTATTAGAAGCTTAATAAGCATTATAAACTAAAAGAAAAGAGATAAAAGTTCATTTTATCTCTTCATTTACTTCGAACAAACAGATTATGAAATGATTAAAAAAGGGAAAAAGGGTTTGCACAAAATAAGGTTTGGTTTGCAAATATAAAAATTGGACTCATATTTGGCAAAATTTTCGTATCAATTTTCGTGCATATTTTTGGTATTTAGATACAAGTTCTGAAAGTGGAAGATTAGAAAGACTGACAAGTAAGTCTAGAAATACAAAATTTTCCGTCTCTTATTCTTCCAGTGGGATTTGCAGCCTAGTGGACGACTTTCAACTGTCTATATAAATAGATAAATAATCCACTCACTAATAAAGGGGAAAAAAAATCTCTAGGGAAAACAGAAAAGAAGTGATCAAATGGGAAGAGAAAATAAAAACAAAGAACTTTCTGTAGTGAAACTAGTGATGGTGAAGCCTATGCATATCATTTTCTGGGTTTTGATACTCACGAGAATCATACTCCATAAGAGACTAAAAATAAGACTAACATCATTATTAAAATGCTCTAAATACTGGCATTTTGGTCTTGGCATGGCAGTTTTTCCTCTCGATCGGCCGTTACAAATTGCTCTAAAATGCCTGAATCTAAAGTCCTCACCTACAAGCGCTCCTCTAAGTGCGTGCTCTACACTCTCCGTTTTCAAAGTCGAGTGGGGCCCCTCTCCCCCTGATTTTTTTTTTAAATATAACTCTCCAAAAAAAAAAAAAAAAAAAACAACACTCCTCCTGAATTAATTTAAGGGGACTTATACAATCGGGGACACCCACTTTCCCTCATCTGTTCCCATTCTCTCTCATTGATGGGGTAAGAAATTTATTCAATATGAGCTGATCTATACGGTAAAGCTAAGTCAAGCTCATGGAGGAAGAAATAGGTTCAAGTCCACATGATTATTTCGTATTTCTTCTTTTGAAAATTGAAAATTCATCTTTGTACCATAAACTTCCAAAAAAATAAATAAAATAAAAACTTTCCGAAAAAACTTGTGAAAAAAAAAATCTTTAACTAAAGTACGGCAATAATTTTTGGAGAACATTTCTGTAATTTTGAACTTTCTCTGAATCGGGAAATCTCAATGGGTGGCTTTCAATATGTGCCGAGAGTGGTAATAATTTTTTGATCCTTGGTGGAGGTTTTGGACCTCCATTTCCCTTCAGAGTTCAGACGATTTGTAATTTTTATTTATTTATTTTCCTAATTTATTTTCCCAACAAAAATTATGAGGTTTCAGTTGGTGATCAAGAAAGATTTTTTTTTGTTTTTTTGTTTTTTTGTTTTTTTGTTTTTTTGCGTTTTTTCAATTTGTTGAGCACTCACCTCCACTATTTGTAAAGTAGGTAGTACTGAAAAAAATGTTTGCATGTAAAAGTCTTTCTCCGTTCGGCTTGTAACCAGAAAGAGCTTCAAACGGGACCTTTGCAAATATATGATTAAAATGACCATCATATTGCAATACTATACCCCAAAGAGAAAACATTACAAGGATGACTTCATTCTTGTTTTCTTCAAAATATCCTTTGCAAGTAAAAAATAAAATAAAATGACTATCTTCTTCCTTTAAAGGAAAAAAAAAAAACTCATATTGTTGAAGAAACCCCCTCTCATTGTCAAAAAAAAAAAAAAAAAAAAAAAAACGTCATCTCTTTTAACATCATTTTTCATCTCCATCATCCCCCTCAAAACAATCATCCTTGTATTCGGGTTAACATCTTGTACCGTTTTCACATTAAGGGCATCGATTTCCAACCATAAGGAGAGGAGATGAAGTACTAAAAATTTGTAAAATCTCTAAAATTTTGGTTAGTTCATCTCACCCCTCTAATGTTTTATTTAAATTATTTTCAAAGTTGTTCAAAGGTTAGACATTCATGATTAGGGAGCTTAATACAGAAAAACAACAATGATTCAATCTATTTTGCACTAATTTTCGGCTTGTAAAATTTGTAAATTTATAAAATCCCATCATAAGAATAGTATAGTGACCAGATCGGACTAGCCTAATCGGCCGGACCTACTAACCGATCTGGTGTTTTTAGGGACGGTCCAATAGTTTTGAACCATGCTTCAATTTTTCATTCTTTTTTTTTTAAATTCTTTCATAATAATCTTTTTTGTTTTTCTTATTTTTTTAAAGGAAAATTAGTGGGATTGTCATTTATTTTCGATATGATGGAGAATGGAAAGAGAAAGATGATGGGTTATATAAATGGTGCAGAATGAATAAGGAAATCCAGAGCATAATACTATTAGATGATCCGAATAAGGTGAAATATTATTAAGTTATTGACTGCTTATTTAAAAGGCTTCATGTGGACCAAAAGAATATGGAATTAAAATTAAGTTACACTCCTTTGTGTACAATATTATCAAGTCCTAAACTCATTTTGGATGATTTTGATGTTAAGTGTAATCTTTCAGACTTTTGTAAAACATCACAACATAGAAGTATGCTACATGTTGAGCTCATGAAAAATGTTGAAAGTAGTGAAAACAATGATAAAGTAGCACTTGATGTTGAAGGAGATGAATGATGCAATATAGAAAATGATGAACATATTCGAGATGAGTACTTCATCGTTGACATGGAGGCACCAATGGTTTATGATCCTGCTTCTACACTAGGCTGCAAAGATAATGTTTTAGACATGCCTACCTTGGAGGAACGCTACGGCATATTTTGAGCACGAGTTCAACCGACTCTATGATGACCTAAAGAATAGATATCTTGCCACAACAGAATATCTTGATGATCATATAGTTGTCAGAAAATGAGCTTGGTGCCACTTCACAAGATCACTTGACAACACCTTATCTACCAACAGTGCCAAGAGTATTAATAGTGTGTTAAAGAAGGCATGAACATATCCTTTGTTACCCTTGATTGATTCAATTGTAGAGAAAATCTCTAAGTGGTTCAACAATCACTGAATTAAGGAGTCAAGTCTTGGATCTTCCTCACAAAAATAACTCAAATGGTGGAGAAAACATTACATACAAGATACAAAGAGTCCATAATCTTGATTGCGAAAGAACTAAATAGTACCACACTTGAGTACTAGGTCACAGGATCGAATGACAATTTCCTAGTTGATTTAGAAAGGGGAACCTTCACATGTAAAGTATTTGATATTGACAAATTCCTTATGTCCATACACTTACAGTATTCCGAGGAGGTAAGGATAAAATACATGATTTATACTCAAAAAATTATTTAAAAGAGGTATGGGCATTGGCTTATATCTAAACCATTTATACCGTCTCGAGCTGATCAGAGTGGGCTATCCCATATGACATAAGGATTGTGGAGGTATTACATCTACGAATTGAAAGGTCCGAATAATCATTAGAGAATATCGAAAAGGTAAAACCAAGTTATCATGTCAAGAACCTTTTCATAAGAGCTCAGAATTGGCATTCCCTTTTTGAATAAATTTGATTGAATTAGATTATTTTTAAATTTTGCTAAAGATTTTGGACTAGATCTCTTGTATTAGTAGTTGAATTATGTTTGTAGTGATAAACTGTGTTTTGGATATTATAGTGGCTGAAATCATTTTAATTCTTTTTTGCAGGATCCTTAGTGTTGGTGTTTGATTAAAATAAGTCAACATGCTGTTGATTTTTTATTTGAATAAATTTTACTTTCTTATATTTATATTTAAATAATGCAAAAACACTTTGGTGTCATGACCGAAGAGACCGACAACCTTCAATGCAAATAAATACCGGATCCACCTGACCACTCAAGCCAATCTGGCAGGTTTGGAAAACCAGTTAAAAAAGCATCATATCACTTTGGTGTCATGACTAACAAGACTAACAACCGGTTTAGTTAAAAAACAATTATTTAGTCTGGGTGATTACAAAAATTAATAAAGAATGCAAATACACTTTGGTATCATGACTGGAAAGACCGTAAATATTTCCATATAAATAAATATCGGATCCACCTGACTGCTCAAACTGGTATGATTAGTTTGAAAAATCGTTAAACTTTTCAGAATACTTTGGTGTTATGACCGCAAAGACCAGTAAGACTGATAGTCAATTAGAGTTAAAAAAAAAACTTGGCTAGCTTAACCATTCTTCTCGGTTCACTCAATATTATGAAGCCAAATAGCTCAGTTATATGGTCTACTAATGACAGTTATCTCGACGAAACTATCAGTTATATGTTTGTAACTCATGTATTCCATTAAATGAAAGAACAGACCAATATTCTCGCTTATCTTATATGACATCATATAAATTGATAATATTACTCATGACTATAAACTTTTTAATCATACTAACAAAATTAGAATAATATTAAAATAAATATTAAAAACCCTATTTAAAAAAACAATATTATGACAAAATGGTGCCAATCATTTCGGTCTTCTTGGTCTACTCAATATTATAAATTGATCCGTTCGGTTGTATAGTCTACTAAAGACGATTATCTCAGTCTGATTGAATTATTCGTAATCCATATTCTCCGTTTAATGAATGATCGAGTCACTCTTCTAGGTCAAACTTTTTTTCAATTGATCAGAGTGTTTCTCAAATAGTTAATTAATTTTCTTGGAATGATCAAGTTTGATCTATCATTAATCGACTTACGGTCAATTACTGATTATCTATAATGTAAGTTATTAAATTTGATAATCAATTACTGATTGATCATTAGTCAATCAACAATTTTCATAATTAATCACTGATTGACCATATCTGAGAAAAGACAAACGATCATTTTCCTAAGTAAAAAAGAAGTTGGGCTATATATTAGATTTGGTGATTAGAAAAGGCCACCTAGGGCTAAATAGCCATTTTAAAGAATTTTTTTAATAAATGGCTGAAGTTTTTAAAAATTAGTTAAAATGTCATTTGTTTTTTTAAAATGGTTAATCAATTATCTTAAATGGTCAATCAGTAAAATTGACTTACAGTAAATTATTGATTAATATAACGTAACGGCTGGCGGTCTTACTAGTCTTGCCGGTCATGACACCGAAGTTGTAAGATGCTTTTTATCTATTTTTTGTACCGGTTGGATTAGCCTGACCAGCTGTGTTGGTTAGGAATATTTTTACCTGGACCATGGCAATCTTGTCGGTTTTTTTGGTTATGATACCGAAGTAGTATGATGCATTTTATTTGATTTTTCAGACCGGCTGGATTAGCCTAACCACCTATGCCGGTTATGAATTTTCTTTCGCGGACCGATAGACGATCTTGTCGATTTTACTGGTCATGACATTAAAGTAGTATCATGTATTTTATCGAGTTTTCTAGACCGGTTAGCCTAGCTTGACCGCCTATGCTTGTAAAGAAATTTTTTTTACCCGAACTAGTGGTAATTTACCCGTTATGACACCGAAGTAGTATGATGCTTTTTATCTGATTTTCTTGACCGGCTGGACTGACCTAGCCGTCTATGCCGATCAAGAATTTTTTCACCTAAACCGGCTAATGATCTTGTTGGTCTTGTCAGTCATGACAATGAAGTAGTATGATGCTTTTTATCTGATTTTTCAGACCGGCTGGACTGCCCTGACCGCCTATGTTGGTCATAAATTTTTTTTTTACCCAGACTGCCTATGAGAAAAAATTTATCACCATAATAACATATTTTAATCAAACACCATAACTTAGGCCATGAAAAAAACAATGTAGAAAAAAATTTAGTCATGCCATAAATGCAAGACATGCCTCGTAGAATTGCTTCAAAAGTAAAACCAAATACATATATAAAGTGTTTATGGAACCCAATAATTATGGTAAATTTTGATTACTATCTTCTCTCTATAAAATTTGACCATCTCATTATTTATTAATTCAAAATTGTACCCCCAGCATATCGAGCTCGATATATTTGATAGCATATGTGGCACAATCTTCTCTGTTTTAAATAAATATTTGTTAGGGTTTGTAATTATAAATGACAAATAAAAAATTAAAATATTTGAAGCACACTTACGATTTCTCATTCTACAAATGGTTGAGTAGGCGCCTACAGGACCATGGAGAAGGATCAAAGTGGCTAAAATGTCTAGAGTTTTGAAGTATTAAGGGAATTATCTTTTGTACGAGCTCCATGAATCTATTAATCTTTACTTTCTCGTAACATTTCCAATTGCAATAAAAAAACTACCAGCTCCTTAGTTATCAAATCAACCTTCACTGAAACCCAATGTTTTCCCCTTTCTTTTTTGGTGACGTTGGTGTCTAATGTGTCATATAATTTAAGCATGAAGTAAAGTGTTTTGGCTCCATTCCAACATTTTTCCATTTTGGGGATGTTGCCTCACACGCATGTCATGAAATAGTCATCTATGACCTATCTTTATTAGCATTTATTACCAATAATTGGCCAAATATCTCATCCAAAATGACAACATCTTGATTGATGATATCTTGATATTTATACTATCATTTTCTTATTCCATACATGGCTTATTCTATGTGTGACAAAAAAAAAATGGTAACATGAATCAAAATTTTTTGCTAGAAAACAAATGTAAAAAAAAAAAAAAAAAGAAAAAAAAGCTTAGATATAGTGTTATTGAGTAGAGAATCACTTACGTCAATTAAAAGTCAAAACTGCTTAGTTACTATCTTATCAAAGAAATCCATAAGAAATCCCAACCTCATGTTAACCCAAGACTAGAAATAAATGAGGGCTTCGGATCTGAACTTTTGTAGTCTTCAAATGATTTTCGCATACTGTTCGGTAGAATTAATGGATTGAATTCTTTGATCGACCTTCTACGAAACATCATCTTCTTTGGCCAGGATTGATGTATGGAGTTCTCTTATATTTTGACTTCTTTAGATGTCTTTGAGGTTTTCTTTTGTGTTACTCAACATCAAAAATATCTTCTTCACAATCCCCATCACTCGAACAAGTCGGAGTCAGATAAAAGAATTCATTTAGGTGAGAATCTTCCATGTCTTTTTCTACATTGATTTCAATATCAAAATAAATATCTAGAGGTGCATTTGTAATATCCTTGACCTCAAAGTCAACACCTCCATTTATTATATCACCAATACCTCTATTATTCTTACCTTTACCTTCACTTTTCTCATCTTCACCTTCACCTCTACTAGAATCAACCTCAACAACCCTACCTATAGTAGTCATGGCAACTATCGGTGCAAATATAACATTCTGAGCCTTAATATCACCACCTCCATTAATTCTAACATCAACACCTCTACTATGCTCACCTCCACCTCTATTGCTCTCACCTTGATCTCTACCTTTCCAAGTCTCTAATTGTTGCTAAACAAATCTTGATACAATGTTTGTCAGTATAACAACGTGGTTACTATTTTCGGTTATTAATTTCTCTAATTGTGAAAACTGAGATTCATGTTCGGTGCACATCATTTCTTCCATCTGCTTTAGAGCTTGAATCTCACGTAGCACCATTGAATTGTCAGCATGAGAGCTAGCTTGTGGAGGTATAGGCTCGTTGACAGTAGGGTTGGACAGTATAGACCTAGTTTGCTCGACTGCAGTGCAGTAGTACCTCGTTGAGGCATAGACTGCTCATGTATAATATCTTCAGGCTTCTCTCTATCTTTTCCTTGAACTCTTTCACCATAACTATGAAGGAAGTTATGTCAACCTTTTAGATCAGCATGCAATAAGTCCTCCCACAAGATGCGTGTTACAGACTTTAGGATGGTTGCCCGATTGTCCACAATAGCGTCGGGATCATCATGATAAGGAACAAACCCACCCCTTCATGTGGTTGGCTTTCTGCTACTCCAAAGTTAGGACAAGGATGTTCTTTATGTTCTGAAATTTAAGCACTTCAAATTAGTAACCTACAAATCAAGACGTATCTATATAATATAAAATAAACAAAACAAAACAAAAGACCAACCGTGCTATCCCCAACTACATATAGAATTTGCTCCAACGGTGGAGCTTGTTGTCGATGAAACTTTGTTTTCCATCAACAAATTCTTAGCACTAATCCTTTAACATCTTTTCTAATCTCAACATACTTTGGGGTCAAGGCAGGAATACACTTAAATGGTAGAAGTTATACTAATGAGCAATAAAATATATTAGACTGCGAACATTTTAGAACAAACTAAATGTGAGAGTCTTATAATTGAAACAAAATTTACATACTATCAATGGTAGTATGAATGCATGACAATTCCATCTTGTCAACGTCTCAAAAGCGTCTTTCCTTTTTGCAACTAGGTCTAACTTTTGGACCTGAATCATCAAATATTGGTATGTTTTTTTTCCTTATCAACTCTTTGGTTGGGTTTTTTTGGTCCATGGAGGACTGCAGACGGAAAGTATAGGACAACTAACTTCAGCTTATCATTTAGCAATATTGTTCTCTCTTTTTCTCTTTCTCTAATTTCATTACTATGCCTCCTTCTATTGCTCAGATTCTCGTAGGGAGGGATGACCATCCTTCCAAGTATTTCTTACCATCATTTTGCGAGATTTTTTTTATTTCGAGCAAGACTCTTTCTCTAAATTCGTTTATTGTATGACAATGATCCTCAGGATAAGCATAACAATTAAGTCCACTTATAAGTGCGTGCTCCATGAGCGAGTACCTAATGGGGATGCCATTCAAAATGGACCACATTTCATAATTCTTTTTTGTAACCACCGCTCGGGATAGTAACATCCATAATGGGGTTAAAGTTACTTTGATGTGGTCTGTAATATTAAATAGGTGGCTAAATTGGGACTTCTTAAACCACTCTATGCCATTAGGGTGGTCCTGTAAGGCATTGGTCATAGTATCGATAACATCCTTTAATAAGTGCTTGATTGTAATTTTGCATTTGAAATTGATTTAATTCACATTCAATTTCAAAATGGGCGATATGAGGTCCAAAACTTACATTTACATAAAATCACATTAAAATATTAAACCTAATAACATAAACAAAATATACAATTAAATATTCTAAATAATTTAATACTTCTCCAAAAATTCTACAGCATAACAACTTACTTTTGTTGACATCCAAATTCAAAACTTGTAAGTTATAGTTTAAAAAATATTTTGACCACATTACTACTACAAAAGATATCTCCCAGAATAGTTTAATTAATATCAAATTTTAGAATGCATAAATATAATTAATAACTTACCTTTGGTATTATGACTGGCGGTGATTGGGGTGATGTGTTGCCATCCGGTTGGGGTATGGTCCTAGTTACTCTTTCAGAGTCATTTTCCTACTCTATCTCCAGTGGTTCTAAATATCGACTCTATTAGGTAGGACGAGGAGAGGATATTGTTGAGGTCCGACTTCATGCCATAGCTAGACACAAAAATAATAAAAATATAAATAGATTTGGGAAAATGGCACGACAATTAATTTTAAAAAGTTAAATCCACAAATGGAAAGATGACAATGCATTTCCACGAGAGTAGGTGAAAAAGTTTGGATCCTAGAATTACAAACAACTTAGACCGAAGAGGATCCAATAAAGTAATTTGTGGCCTCATTTCGTTCGATAATGGGAAGTAATAAAGTAATTGGACACCACAGTCCGATTAAGTGGATAAGTTCCATCCATCCAAGAATCCCTCCAAATTAAGAGGAATCAAAATTGAGGTTCTTTGAAGGATTTTGAATCAATCACGTAAAACCATTCCTTGCTCCAATCGTTCCTATCAAATAACCATATGTTCTAAAATCCTTCCACTAATTTCCCGTACTTATACCTATATCTCCTTCCACTTTTCCTTCTACCAAACAAACTTCTAAAATATGAAAAACAACTGCACTCAGAGGATAATTGCTTTAAAGGAAACAACAATCTTGAAATAGTCTAGTTAGAGCAACTTCACACAAAATATTGATGTTGCAAAGGAAATCGCATTTATTGAAATGGTATAGTTTTGGGTAGCATTTTCATAAACCTGAAATATAGTAATCTGAATCGGAGTTTGTATAGCTAATTAGTAAGCTCAAATACAACGTGTGGAAGTTTATTTTGGCATTTCAAGTTTCAACTATATAAAGCTAATTGGTCATAGATCCCTACATCTCGAGTATAATCGGATCCAACAAATGATTATTGTGCTCAATGGTTATCTATTATCTTCTACTTTATTATTCTAGTTGAAAACTTGAAGTTCAAAACTTTGTTTTCCCCAATTTTACCTGTTGAAGTAAGACCAATGTTAATCTTTTTCAGCTTTTCAAAACTTTGTTGAAACCAAAAGGGAAATAGAGCACTCCAAGAATGAAAAGGTAGCAATCATTTGGTAGTAAGTAGTCTCTCAAAAATACAAAAATGAAATTGAAAGATTTTGAGTCTAGTCTTTAACTTCTCCTAAAAATGATCATTCAAACTTGAATTTTCCATGAAACTAATTTATTATTACCTCACTAATATTGAACATGCATAACCAATACACCTACAAAAAAAAAAAAAAAACCATTAAAATTGAATAAATGTATATATACCATAAACAACAACAACAACAACAACTTGAAAAAGAGTCCATGTTTATAAGAATAGAGCTCAAAACTTTATCCATTAATACTTTGATTTCCTCAGGTTTAAACACAAGCTTCTACCTCAGTATGCAAATGTATAAGGTTGATTAAAAGTTCAAAAACTGATGAAAATCTCAAAAATTATAAAATCAAAAAAATAAAAAGAAAAATAAAAGAGGTTGATATTTTACTAACAATGAAGAAGTTGATGAGCCGGTCATGTCAGTTGACATGAGGAGAAAGGAGTAGGAGATGACATTGCATGGAGAGGTATCGAAGAGGGGACGTTCGCAGCTAATAGCGTGACTGGAGAAGTCATCGGAGATGGCAATGACCGGTCGGTTGGGCGTGAGAGTGAGTCTGCAATGAGAGTGAGTGAGATGGATTGTGTTGGATCCCCTTTGTCTGGCTTTGAGTGAGAGAGAAATAAAATTGAGGGATTTGGATTTTGATTTATCTATTTGACTATTATTTGTTTTATTTATTTATTAAATTAAAGAGAATCTGAATAGGCTTTTTAGTATTTTTATATAAAAATTGAATAAAAAAATAAAAAATAAAAAACAATTAAAACAAAGGTCATATATGTAATGGGGTTCAATTTTGGATTATATCCCTTTCGGTCATTGATGGGTTAAGAAATTTAGTCGGTATCTGATCTGTACGGTAGAGCCAAGTAAAGCTCATGGAGGAAGAAATAGGTTCAAGTGCGCATGATTATCTCCTCTTTCTTCTTTTGATATATATAACAAAGAAGGGAAAAAAAAAAAAAAAAAAAAAAAGGAAAAAGCCAAGTTCTACCCACAGACCATTCTTCTAAACGAAGGCCTTCAATCCTCCATTAAAGGCGCTGCTTATTTTTACAGAAGGCTCAAGAAACTTCATGTCCAGGAGAGCCTCCTCATGGGTTTTGTCTGTGTTTCCACCTTGTTTGGCCTTTGCTAATTTGGTTGACTTCTCAGAGAAGAATGAGGCAAAAATCATAAGGATTTCCAGGAGGCTTTTGACAATATTCTTTGTCGCTTTCTGATACAATGTCTCTTTTTATGAGATGAATATTAATTATCAAATTTGGGTATTTCAACTTCCACTGCATCGATCTAACCAAAAAAAAAACTACTTCCACTGGATCGCGAACTAACTCAAACTAAAACACTGGGGTCCACTGTTAATCCATGTAAGATCAGTCATAGATCTTACCGCATGAAGTAAAGTAGTCGTTCGTAGAATTCTCCTTAATTTAAATACTCATTTCTTTTGTTTTTATTTCTGTAAAATATGTCACGAGTAACATAAAAAAAATTAAATTAAAAAACAACATAAGTAATTAATTTCCTGAGTTTAAACACCATTCTGGTATTTAATAAAACGGCAATTCTATGTTGGGGGACTGTACTTCATATTTAATAAAGTGATTTTCGGAAGATTATACGAAGGTTTTCGGAAACCATCGTAATCTTGAGATTACACGACGATTTAGGGAAATTTTGTCAAGAATTTACACGCGAATTTCATGAAGTAAAATTTTAAATTTTGATTTTCGGAAGATTGCACGACGGTTTTCATAAACCGTCGTGTAATCTTATGAAAATTAAAAGATTACACGACGGTTTTTATAAACCGTTGTGTAATCTCCGAGATTACACAACGGTTTCAATAAACCTTCATGTAATCTTACGAAAATTGAAAGATTACACAATGGTTTTCATAAACCATCATGTAATCTCAAAATTACACGTCGGTTTCTAAAAACCGTCGTGTAATCTCAAGATTACACGTCGGTTTCTAAAAACCGTCGTGTAATCTCTAGTTTACATGACGGTTTATTGAAACCATTGTGTAATCTCCGTCGTTTAAACTAACTTTTATAGTAGTGTACTATTTCTCAAATGAGGATAACAACATTTTAACTTCAATTTCATCCTCAGAAGAAATTAAAGTAATGGTTCGTTTTGTCCTTGTAATGTTCAGACAAATTCTAAACTTAGCCGCCCGATCACTTGAATCTTTTCAGTTCAGAATTTCCTCTTTAACATCATGTTATGATAGAAATTTGAATTTGTCGTAAGAATTCCCAAGTTTTGTAATTCCAATACTTTTATGTCAGTGTTAGCACATTTTACAATTTAACACTATAATATTTTTACTGAGTCAAGTTACAGTTAGGCAACTTTAAATATATAAATAAGCATAAAAAATTTCCAATCAGGCCAATAACGGACACCTGATTCATAGAAAAGTCCAGAACAGTTGAGAAATCACACATTATGAATTTGATTTTATCCTCAATGTTAGCATACCATGCAGAATATGTTGTTAATTAGTGATAAATGCACAAAAATGTAATTTTATTGTACATAATTGTCAAATAAATTAAGTTTTAATTCGATATTTTTTATGAATTTAATTTAAAATATTTTTGTGTGGAAATATTTAGAGGGTATTTGATAACACAATTCAACTTCAACTAAACTATATTTTTTCATCTTAATTTTTGTCTTTTTCTAAAAAGTCAACAAAGTTTATAACTACTTTTTAAAAATTTAACTCAACTCAAATTTAAAAATTTCAACTCAACTTATTTACCAAACATCCTCTTAGTTTGAATTTAATTAAAAAAAAAAAATTGTAGGGAAATAAGACATTTGGGCCAAACTTGCAAGCAAAATCGAATTTAAGGCCCCAAAAAGAGAAGCCCATTAACTAGCCGCCGAGCCGAGCTAAGCCACCTAGCTCCTCCCTCGCCACATGTCACGGTCTGCACGCCGCCCAGCCCACGGGCCCCAGCTGTCCCCACGCACACGCACGGCCTTCTCCCTGGGCGAGTTTCCGACAAGAGCGCAGCCAGCTTCTTTTAACCTTTTGCGTGGACCCCGCCGTGCAGCGCTTCTCCACTCACGACTTGCCACGAACTTCAGTGGGCCCCAGATGTCGGTCACTTCTCCTCTCCGCCTCTCTTCGCGCGATAAGTGTCCCATTCACTTAGGATTCTTCTTCAGCTTTACCGTTTCTTCTTGTTATTCTCCATCTTTATGTTTAAGTTCTTAAAAACCATGTAAATTCCGTTTAATTAGAATTCATTTCTTTTCTTTTATTTTAGTTTATTGTAGCTGAACGTTTTTTTTTTTTTTTTTTTCTTTTTTAGGCTTTTAGATTTCCTTAGCAGCCCAAAAACTCTATAAATAAGAGGTTTGCTAAAGGCTTTAGGTTGTTGAATTTTAGTCTAAGTATAATCATATTTTCTCATATTTTCTTTTAAGAGTTTTGTGAGAATGTTGAATATGAGTGGCTAGATTTTCTTTGGTGAGGTTAGAGATGATCCTATAATTGTAGTGAATTTGTTTGGATTTTGATTCTCTAATGGTTTGTATGGTTTATATATTTGAGTAAATAATTTTCTTTCATCTTAATTATTTCTTTCTCATAGATATATTTTATTGTCAACTTTTATATAAATTTAGTCAAGCTCTTTTTATGTAATTGTTGCATGATATAATATATTGATAGTATTATTTAATAAGTAATCTTTTATAGTAATATTGCCTATGGTATATTGTCGCTTTTGGATTTCTTATAAGATCATTTTTGTTAGTTCTTAACGTTAAAATTTTATTTACTCAAATACATTTTAATTCGCAAGTTCTTCAAATCTTTATTTTCCAATTGATTATTTGGAATGTGAAACTTTCAATTGAGTCATTTTATGAATCATATAGAGAATTATCGATGTGTTACCATTTTTAATTATTGAATTTTCTCCATTTTAAATTGTATTATCTTTAAATGAAATTGCTTTAAAATCACAAAAACATTTCTTTCTTTTCTTTGTTTGATTACTTATTTCTCTAACGTTTTTGTTCTACTAATCTCTTTTATTTGTTCTTATCATTTTATTGTGGGATCGATCGTTCTACTTGTACTACAATTAACCCCTTGTTTTTGTATGCGTTTGGGCATAAACAATTAGCACCAATCATAAGAACAATATGAATAAGCTAATAAGACAAGAACTATGTACAGAAACAACCAAAACGGACAAGTGAGGGGAAAACCGTACCAGGCGGACCATCAATATTTAGCACAGTATTTTAGAAAATTAGGATTTTAAAAAAACAAGGCCGTGAACTAACTCAATTTGATATTGGCAACCCTAGGTAAGCATTTTGAGTCAACTAGAAATTGTTCGGAATAATTTCTCATAATGTGTGATTTTGATTCGGACTGTAATTTTAGGCAACCAGACTATTTTATAACCAAGTAAAGACTGAAGTACGAATTTTGAGCAAAAATATGGTACAGTTAGAGAATTCATATATCAGTAGTTTGAGAATTGGATTAACATGTAGCATTTCATACTATCTAAAGTACAGTCAGAAAAGTTTCTGGTTAAAACTTTGACCGAGAACGAAGTTTGAACTATAATAAAGCCTTCCTTGTGCTCCTAAGTTCCAACCTACGAATTTTGTGGCCAAAACAGCTTGAAACAAGTTCCTTAAATTTAAATAAAAAATAAAAAAGAGAGAGAGAGAAAAGAAATGACATAAACTGGTATTAGGTAATGACATGTGAAAGACTAGTTTTGGTGGCCAATAAATGCAAATATCTTCTTCAAAACCTCAAGCCTAAACCGATGATCTTCAGCCCATTTTAGCCAAGGTTTTGTCTCTTAAAACAAGCTTAATTAGTCTTAAACAAGTGTGGGAAAAAAGTAAGTATAATTATTCTTATGTCTATCTAAGGAACCATAGCCATTTAATGCTCATTTTTACAACCATTCCTCTCCACTTTCAGCCAACAAAACCGTGCTTTCCAATACTCGAATGATGTCTTTAAGTAGACGTGTAACATCCAAGATTTTAACTTAATGGCTATTAGAATTAAGTCATCAAAGATAACTTACGAGTAATTTAGTAATGTTACAAGTGACGGCAACGAGGGACCGGCCGATGTGTAAGCTAACCTTAACGTTTTAGATTATTTTTGGCGTACTAATAACCTAATGATAAGGAAATACCAAATGAAAGTAAGTAAATAATCAATGATAAATAATAAGAATTCATCACTTTGGTTTTTTTTTTTTCCCCGCAAAACAAAAATTCCGTAAAAATAGCATCAACTTCCAGTAACAATTTTGACATCCAAAACATTCGAATTTGACATGTTCGTGAAATACAAATTTGTAGATCTTTTCGTTATTTTTTCAGAGCCACTTGAATCACTCAATTTCGATAAGGGAATTAAGACCAAAATATCACCGCATCTAGGCCTTGCAGAAAAAAAAAAAAAAAAACTATTTCCAAACTCCAGCAGAACATAAACAGCCACAAATCCAGTCGTCACTTATAGTGAAACACAACAGCTTTGACAACTTAAACACTACAACATAATAAGCTCAACTCCAAAGACAACTCAAACAAACCAGAAAGCAGCCTCAAACATACATCCAAAGCTAACATAAGGATAATAACATGAGAACTTCAGTTCGAAGACTTCTTCTGCAAGCTCAACGTTCATTTTTTATGGCTGACCTCCACGTCGCCTAGCCTCGTCAAGAAGTGAAGTTTCAATATGTGAAAATGATGTGGGAATATGAAAATCACAATTTATAATATCAGACGAAGGTACTGTTCCATTGGAGGGGTAAAAATTTCTGGAAAATGGTACCAATTGAAGCAAAGAAATGTAGGCTAGTTTTCATAATATTCATGTTTTTTTTTTAAATCTTTATCTGTAAAATTGATTAGCTAGATAGATAATGGAAGGGAACTGTACTTCATATTTACTTATGTGTGAGATGAAAAAATTACTGAAATGAAGAAAAAGAATAAAGCACATCAATGAGGTTTATATATTATCATCATACCAAGTTCAAACACGTATTACCTCAATAGTACGACCCAAATTCTTGTATAAGGTACCATATTCTTCATTGACACTCCGAAAGGACTCCAAGCACCTATAACAGTGTAACAATTTTTTAGTGAGTACTTTGAATAATCACCCTAATAAAAAATGAATTAGAACATCTGATAAAACAAAGAAAAATATTGATAGATGTTGCCAAAGGAATTATGAAGAGAATATGTTCCCTTAAAGGTCTATGCATGGAGAGAACAAGCTATTTTTAATTTTCTTTTCAGTCACTGAATTTGAGTGATCTACAATTTTGTTTTATGACAGTAAATTTCCTTTTTCTCCAACTTTAATCTTCAGTTTCTGTTTGTGCAGACTTCTTAGTATCATACAAATTTGTTACTATATAACAAAGCTTCACAGCACTGTTTATGAAACTATATAATTTTACCTCATAATATTAACAAAAAAATTTCTATAGCATAGAGTAGCAGTCTAAGAAACAATATTCCAACGGAAATCTTTGTCTTCAACAATTAACTCTACTATGCCACTATAGCTAGTAACCAAACTGAGTATTCTGTCATAAATTTGATTAAAAAGGCAGAAAGCTATATATTCTTACATGTCTCTGTTATTTTCATAACATTCTTCCTCAAGCCTCTGGCAAGCTTGGACCATGTGGCAACCACCAATTCTGCAACTCCAAAAAAGGAAAAAAGGTCTAGTCAAAACAATAGAAACCGTAGGCAGGAAAAGAATTTAAAGGTAAAGATCCGTAGATTAGTATATTTTTCTTCATGGTATAGACTTATAAATATGAATGACGAAAAGATCCTTTGTTTATTATGCGTTAATTGAGCCAAAATAGAACAAAGACAATGAAGAAAAAACTATCTGAACTCGTACTTAGGTGACTACACGTCACACGCGCATCCAAGCTTTTAACTAGCAATCTATTTCAAATGTTTCGGATATGCAACAAGTGACAAATGAAATCTTATCTAACAAATTAAAGTTTTTCTTTTACGTACTCTTTCTTAAGAAACACATCAGGCACGTAGCTAGATTTTGAAAAGAGAAATTGTTAGATACGGATTAGTAAAGAGATAGTGACATCAAAATCCAACTATTTCATAGCAAATTTGATGTGATAACAGAAAATGGTAAATAATCAAATTCTGTAATATTATTTTAAATTACTCAAGGCCACAAAACCTGAGATGCATAGCTGCATCCTTCACTTGGGCATAGTTGATAACAGTCTCAGTCCTGTCAAATACAAAACAAATGACGACATAAATATTGGAAAAAGTTAAGCTGAGGATTAAATATTGGTACTACATGCATTGGGCGGCGAGCACTGTTTGTCTGTCTTCAGAATCACGAATATATAAGTAGATAGATTCTAAAATAAACAGTGGATTGTTGCCTTGATTGCGGATTGTTTCCAAATGATTAAATTAGCGGTCCAATATACCCTGCTACAAACAACATGATTACTAACTGATCTCTTCGGCAAAAACAAATTGTTAATTTGTAAATAACAAAGGGATTATTTGAAAAATCTTGCATGGAAAGCTTAAAGCTTATTATCAACTAAAAGAAAAGAGGTAAAGATTAATATTTCGTGGCAGAGAAATAAAGTTCTATTCACATAATCTCTTATTTTACTTCAAACAAGCAGATTATGAAAGGATAAAAAAAAAAAAAAAGGAAAATGGTTTTGTCCAAAAGAAGGTTTGTTTTTTCAAATATAAAAAATTCAACCCATACTTTCACAAAAGGCAAAAAGGTCTCTAATAATTGGAATTCATGAATATCAAGAAAGTTTTACAAAAAGATAAGCAACACCCTCAAACGAGATACACACATGTAGAAAATATGAATATTGATCAATTAAATGAGCATCTTCAAATCTATTTAATGCTAGTAAAAAAAAAAAAAAAAAAAAAACCGACAACGACAACGACAAAGGGCAAACAATACGAGGAAAAAAAAAAGGAAAAAGTGATTGAGAGACCTCCTCGATGAGGGAATGAACCAAGTTGGCGAGTCTTTGATCCAAAGGAATGCCCACTTGTTTTTTTTCGCCGGTTAAAAGAAGGAAAAAAAAAAAAAAAAAAAAAAGAGGGAAATGGGAATTCAAAGAGAAGCAAAGAAAACTAAGTTATGGAGAAAAATGGCTAGAATTGGTGAAGCCCATTTATATCAAAAGTGTGGGTTTTGATATACACGAGAACCATGCTTCATAAGAGAACATAAACGAGACAGGCAGGCATTTGCAAACGTTACAGAAATGCTATAAAAACTGGCATTTTTGGTGTTACGAATGCGAAGTCTCCACCCACAAGCGCTCCTCCAAGGGCGTGCTCCACACTCCCACTTTCATATAATGCTCCTCCTTCTGAATTCATTATAAATTTTATTTCTTTTATTCTTTTTTATTAAAATATGCCATGATTATCATAGAAATATTAAATTCATAAACGGCAATTTAAACACCATTTTGGTACCATTTCGGTTACTTTTTTTTTTTTTTGAAACAATTTTGGTTACTTATTGTCATTTAATAAATACTCCTTGAAATTGTTTTTGGCAGAAAATAATACAGCTTGAAGTATTAATATATGTCCTATTTTTTTTTAACTTAAATATGTCCTATTGCTAATCATAAATGCACCTTGAACTACTATTATTTATCCTTTTTAATGAGGAGTATATTTAAAATTAAGGAAATGCAAATGTAAATATGGTTTAAAAACAAAAACCACTAAAATTGACTTATATGACCTGTAAAACTCCGCGCTTACAAATTCCTAGGGCCCCCTCTTCCTTTGGAATTTTTTTTGGAGAAATTTCATTAAACTTCATAAAGAAATACAAAAACACCAAATATAACAAATGACCTGATATTACATATATGAGATAAATCCCTTTAATAAGAATGGATCCATCAATAAAATCCTAAATATGACGCTCTAAGGAGAAGATGTATGCTTGAGGACCAATAATGAGTATACAACTCGGCAGACTGAAATTGAGCACATGTAAGATTCTTTTTAACAAAACCCCAATAATTGATGGAATTTCCCAACAATCAAGGTCCAAGACTTAGTAGTACTAGGCCCACTACTAACTATGCATAGACACAATTCTAGCGGGATAAAAACATCTCCAAGACTCAAATCAGACAAATAAACAACCAATACAGAAGGTGAGGATATCACCTGTGTTATTAGAAATAACAAACAAAAATAAAACACTGTGAAAATATCGACATTATTTCACACAAACCTAAACATGACCAAAAAAAAAAAAAAAAACCAAACGCCCAGAAGAGTCATTACCGAATCATTTGGAGAAATTGAGTTGCCGAAGTCAAAACGCCAATGAAGCTGCCCTCTGCAAAGCCTTCTGCTTCACCCTGAGCAGCGCTGCCCAGCAATGGTATCGAAGGCTAATGTTCGGGTCAGTGGATTCATTCAAGCAACTGGCAGATGCCTTCATAACAGTTTTCCTTGGCGTGAAGACTCGGAAAATGGAGACCTTATACCTGCTTAGAATCAAACAAGGCGAGAAGGAATCATTGAGAGAATACCTCGACCTCTTTGATAAGCCTGTTATAGAAGTGAAGAGTTGTTCCGACAATACCCCTGATACAGGCTTTCCGAAAAAGCATCAAAGACTGAAGGCTAGTTTGGACAATTGCCTATGAGGTACCACCAACCTTCGCGCACCTGAGGGGGATCACCAAGAAGCATGCCGAAGCAGATGAGTATATTAAAGGACAAGGCTTGGTACCCAGAGAACAATCGCGGCTTCCTGGAAAGAAGTCAAATAAAAACAGAGCGGATCAGGCCCGACCAGAGAAGGGAAAGGCTCTCAGCAAGGCTGAAACCACCAAGGGACTGAAAATGCCGGTAGGGAGATTCCGTCAATATACCCCCTTGTCACCACCATCGAGCACGTCCTGAACCAGATTTCTGGTAGGGGCATGCTTCGAGATCCATCGCCGCTCAGAATGGACCGTGCTAGGAGGAACCAGAACAAGTATTGTAATTTTCGCAAAGACGTCGGCCATGAGATGAAGGATTGTATACAATTGTGAGACCAAATTAAACTGTTGGTCCGAGATGGGCACCTATGAGAGTTTATGGGGAAGATTATTAACCCGGTAATTGTGGCTAATAGGACTATTCAGGTCTAACCATACTTGATCCCGGGATCGAGTGACCGGACAAATGTCATGGAGTCCATGCACATTGTCCACACCATTTTTGGAGGAGCGGCCATGGGTGATAGCTCAAGTAGTTGGAGAAGCTATGTTCGTGAGGCCAAGCAGGTAGCACGGAAAGAATACATAAACATGGTAGAACACATCGCGAAGGTCAAGAGCAAACGCACAAGTGACCACATCAAGAACCTCAAGGACTACTTCGACACCCTATGACAGACAATACCATATGAAGTTGAACCCCGCCAAGTGTGCTTTCGGCATAGAGTCTGGAAAATTCCTGGATTCATAGTACACCACTAGGACATCAAGGTTAACCTGGCCAAGACACAAACTATAGTGGACTTGCAACCTCCACACATGGTCAAAGAAATCCAGAGGCTAACCAAGATGGTAATAGCCCTCTCCCGATTCGTGTCCAGATCTACCGACAAGTGGTTCCCGCTTTTCTAAGCACTCAAGCACAAAGGCTAAATCGATTGGGACGACAAGTGCGAGGAGGCATTTCAAGGTCTCAAAACATATCTGATAAGTCCGCCCCTACTATTCAAGCCTTTAAACGGGGAAGTATTGTATGTGTATCTAGCAGTATCGGAGAGGGCGGTCGGCTCCGTCTTAGTCCGAGAAGAGAACAAGGTACAGACTCCGGTCTAATACAATAACGAGGCATTCCAAGAGGCTGAAGGAAGATATACTCCCTTGGAAAAACTCGCATTGGCATTGGTTACATTATCTCGTAAACCGAGGTCCTACTTCCAAGGGCACCCTATCCTTGTCCCAACTAGTAACCAGTCCATCAGGTTCTGCAGAATTCAGAGTTGTCGGGATGGATTGTGAAGTGGGTAATAGAACTTGGGGAGTTTGACATCGAGTATGTTCCCTGGACGACGATCAAAACCCAAGGCATCCCGGACCAGCATTGGGAGAGATAGGGAATACCACTGACATGCTTTCTAGGGAAGGCCCTAGTGTCCTTGACCACTACCTCCAATGATGGAAGCTATTTGTGAACGGTTCCTCTAGCTCGGGGGGTTTAGGGTAGGACTGGTATTGATAAGTCCCGATCACTTCAAGAACAACCAGACCCTCTGCTTTAAATTCAAAGCATCCAACAACGAAGTGAAGTATGAAGCACTAATAGCTGGTCTAGACCTGATGCGAGAACTCAGAGTGGAAGTGTTTGAAGTCTTTAGCGACTTGATGCTGATCATCAATCAGGTAATCAGGGAGTTCTAAGCAAAATAAGAATGAATTGCCAAATACATGAGAAAAGTTAAGACCCTACTAGATCAATTTAAAAGCCACGTAGTAATTCGGATACCTCGATCTGAGAACAGTGAAGCAGACGCCTTAGCAAGGCTAGCCTCCGAAATTGATGCGGATGGTTTCGTCTCTTTCTCGATTAAACGACTCAACTAGCCTAACATCGGATGCGATGAACAGATACTTTGCTCTGAGAAGGTGAGAGTCTGGATGGACCCGATCATCGACTATCTTACCGTATCCCGGCTACCGGAGGACCAAGAAAAAGCCCATAAGATCAATAACACCTTGGCAAGGTACACCCTGATCAATGGAAAATTGTACCGCAGAGGGTATTCTGCTCCATATCAGCGATATGTTGGGCCAGCTGAAGCTGAGTATTATTATGAAAGAGATACACAGTGGAGTATGTGAGAACCATTTTGAGGGGAAGGCCTTATCCTTTAAGTACCTCCGTCAAGGATATTATTAGCCCACTATGGACAGGGACACTATGGAATTCACCAAGACGTCCTCGATCAATTAAACGCCCTCCGTCACCTCTCCTTCATCACCTCCTTCGGTTGCCGCCCCACACCTTTGGCAGCGCTCTCCTCGGAGATCTCAGGCACAAGAGACCAGTCTAACCCAATCACCATGGGGTTCGCCAAGGCGAAACTGGCCTTCATATCCCTTGTCCCCTCTATATACTCAGTAAAGAGATGAGCTTCAAACTCTGCTGACCTCTGATAGTTGGCGACTGCTTGTTGTTGGGCCTAGTCGAGGCCAGCAGGAAGGGCCTCTTGAAAGTAGCGGGAGTGATTAAACCGAGTAGTGGACATATCGTCCTCAGCCTTTTTTTGGGCCTCCTCCGCCTTCTCCTGAGCATCCTCTGCCTTGGCCAATTGCTCTTCGGCCTTATTCGCCTTTTCGGAAGTCACCTTCTCGACATCCTTCCACTTTTTGACGTCTACGATCAATGAAGCCACTTTCTCTTCTATGGGGTTAGAGTAGCCCCGGCCTGCAGCGTTGCCAGAGAAGGCGAGGCATATAACCTTTAGTAGGTAGGAACTGGTCGGAATCATGTAAAAAAAAAAAAAACATCAGGATAGCATACCTCGACCAGCTTGTTGATCATATCCTCGTTGGCCCGGATGTGGTTCGAGCATCGAGAGGATTCTGTAACCTCCAAAGATAGGCGGTCGTCAAACTTAGTTATGACCGCCCTCTGTATTGAGGGCTACCTCCTGACCGGTTAAGCACCGGTGATGGTGACTGGAGGATCACAGGACCTTGAGTCTTCCCGCTTGACCCAGGTAATGGGCTCACTAAGCAACGTCTACTTCTTTCATTAGCAAACTACCCGGGATATAGGAAGGTCAAAAAGGACCTAGCTTGTGGGGATTGGTGTCGAACCCCTCAGACGGCTCTTGCTGCCATCACCTGCGTTGGCAAACTTTTGTTGTAGTCAAGTCACCCGCTCTTGTTCATTTGGCCACTTACTCCCTCTCTGTCCACAGTCAGACATGCTCAGTTCTGTTAAAAAAAAATGCTAGTACTTGACCAAGGTAACCTTGAATGAAACAAAGGAACATGACGACCTTCGATCCGAAGATCACGTGCTGGATAGAATCGCCCGATCACCTCATCCAAGTCCTCGTCGGTGATCCTCCCCATGTCTTGAGGGAGGAACTGATCGAATGCAAATCAGAGGTTGAGGCTACCGGCATTCCCCACGAAACCTCATATTGAACAGACGTGGTTGCGACTTCGGCGGTGCCAACTGCCCGAGCACGATAGTGGACAACTGAGTAGGACATACGTGCCGCAACCATCACTTCCCCGGGCCTATTCTTGGTAGGTCGTGAGGGTAATCGGATGTTGAAGATGAACCGAATCAATTGTACCTTGCCAAACTCTTTTTTGACAATAGTCGGTTTTGGTTCCGCTCCGAGTCCACCTTCTCTCGGAGTTTCGTGATCCTTTCCAAATTGATTGTCTCCGTGTGTGGCCCTCGTGTCCACACATACCCCTTTTCAAAGGTGATAGAGACTCACTCCCTGGATGAGACCTGGTTGTAGTCCAACCGACTAGACAACCACCGACCCACCGCGAAAAGCCACAGGTGCTTGGAGTTCTTGTTGGAGTCTGGGTAGCCGGCAATAAAGGTCCCCTGGTAACCTTGGAAGTAGTATGTTCCGGCAACTGACGGAGCTGTTTTCATCCAGTAGAGGACCTTGTTGTAGTCCAAACGACCAACCAGACAACCACCGACCCACCGTGAAAAACCACAGGTGCTTGTAGTTCTTGTCGGAGTCCGGGTAGTTGGCAATGAAGGTCCCCGGTAACCTTGGAAGTAGTATGATTCGGGCGATGATGGAGTCGTTTTCATCCGGTAAAGGTTCTGAAAAGCCCTGAACGACAGCTCCGTGCAATAGTTTTTTGCCCAGAGGACAAAACAGCTTATCAAAATATGATAAGCATTGGCGTTGAGTTGCGTTGGAGTGACGTTAAGTCTCCGGAGCACCCGCCTGAGGAACAGATGAAATGGCAAGCATAGCCTTGCTCGAAAGAACTCGGCCGATAAAGTGACATAGTCAGGAGATGGTCAAGAAGGCATGTCGTTTGGTCCCGGAACAATCAACTCCACGTCATTCGAGATCTCGAACTCTTCCCATAGTGATTCCAGATATTGGGAGGTGACCGCCGAGGTGAAGTAATCCACTGTGTATACCGGGTGACCACCTGCCATGTCTGCCATCTGGTAAATGAGTATACCATTGATTCGTAGTGGTCGGCTATAACCACGTTGACGGGAAAGGACGGGCTCCCCCGGGGGGAGCCATGCTTTCAGAGCTCTTTGACCCCTTATGACCAGATGCATTAGCCTTACTGGCCGTTCTTTCAGATGCGTCCTCACTTGCAGTAAGGTCAATCACCGGAGGTGGTTGTGTTTGGGATGCCTCATTTAGCTCTTCTATAAATGCAGGGTTCGGTCAAGTAACCGGCCCCAACTGTAAAATTTCCCTAAGCCGACCAGCACCTTCTTTGGCTTTAGCTGGTCGGCACGACCGTCCTTCCTTGGAGGGAATGTTGTAGATATCCGACAAGTAGTCCGGTGTCCTTGCTCCCTACTGTACCTCTTCGTCGGTTGTGTCTATTGCATCAGAGTTCCTACTTGAACTACCCGTGATGTCGACATCCTTGGATAGATGTTTGTTCTCTGAGTCCGAAATCTGATCACTCATATTGAAAGATTAAAGAAAAAATGATTTACTTTCTCGGATCTTCTCGAACTTAACGGATGTGAAACTTGATCAAGAACTCTCGACAACTCTCAGTGGCTTTTCGCAACTAGTGAAAAAAGTGGAAGTCCCCACCCTCTATTTATAGGGGTGGGTTAGGCGGGAAATCTTGGTGCAAATTATGAAGTGTCAATCTGACTTCCAGCCAATCGTGGTGTGACACGTATCGACAGTGATGCGTGTCAGAGATTTTTATGCACCATGCCCATGACCAGACCAGACCACCGCCAATCTAGGAGGATCGGGGGCATCTCGACAATATCCAACCAGTGCCTCAAGACGCGATCGCTTAAATTGGCTGACACTTCACCGATCAGCCCAGGGATGCTCGGAGGGCTTATGTTGATGATGTAATTTTATCTGATCACGGAATCCCTTTTCCGGGGATGATCCGGCTATGCAACGACATTAGGATAAGATTTCAATGAGGGTAGGATGGTACATGTGACCGTTGAGACCTGACCAGATTAGACCGACAAGGACCATACACTTCCCTGGAAACCTTGCTGAACGGCTAAGTGTCTACCACTAGTGCTACCCATCACGTACCCTGGGATGTACACAGTCGAGGCCCATTTCATTAACCCAGACAGAACTTCCCTGACAACTAGTAGCACCACTTGCTCAATGGGTCCCTCACTATCTGCGTCATGCCATTCCGTACAAGTTGATGATAGTGCCCTTGCACGATTCACAATCCACCGCCTATTACTGCGTCTGTCGCATCGCCAATATCTGTCGCATGTTCAGACTAGCACGGCGCTCACCTGTGCCGACACTAGTCTGCCCTAGTATCCCCCGACACTTGACCACGGACATGCAGTGTCAGCGCATTCGACATACAATACCTGTGCACTTGACATATGGTTACCTGCCGGGAACACTCGAAGTTCGACCCGACTGGATTGTCCGAATAGCTGAGCTTGCGAGGAACATCTATAAATAAAGGGTCAGTCCCACCTATTCAGGTATGGATAATTTTTCTTTGTCAAAACTCTACCCAAACACTTCTCTAGGAACCTCGCTAAATGGCCAAGTGTCCACAACTAGTGCTACTCGTCGCGTACCCTGGGATGTTCATGGTTGGGGCCTATTTCATTAACCCGGACAGAACTTCCCTGACAATTGGTGAGCACCACTTACTCAGTGGGTCCCTCACTGTCCACGTCATGTCACTCTGTACAGGTTGACGGCAGTACTTTTGCATGACTCACAATCCGCAGCCTGACACCTAACACGCCGTCTGTTACTGCGCCTGTCCCATCGTCGATATCCATCGCCTGTTCAGACTGGCACTATAACGACCGACTTTTCAGACCGTTAACTAGCTTATTTATTCTTATTTAATTTAGTCTTAACACTTATTTATGTTTGGTTCCAAAAATACATAATTTTTTTTTTTTACATAAACCATATTCGAACTACAATAGTTAAATTTACTAAAATTTTTAATTGAGAACACTGAAATCCTCTAGATAATAAATATCATATTTAAATTCGTATTTAGATAATAATTAAAAAACTATAACTTCATGTAAATTAAAAGGAGAGAGTTTGAAGTCTTTTTCTTATAAAGTACTCCTACTAGTTTAGTAGTACTAAAACATTGGAAACATAGTTATAATTATAGTCGATACAAAATAATTTAGGAAGTCTAAATGTGGAAATTAAATTCATGATGGTATCCCACTTCCTTCCTTTATTACCTCTATATAGTTTCGTCAGTCCATAAAACATCTAAATAGCGGGCTACTTACCCACGTTACCTACAGTACAAACACACATGTATGAGCTTTTGCTTGGCAAATACAAATAATATCTCAGAAAATATTTTCATAAAATCATATCATCACACATAACATCAAGATTGTTCAAAAATGCATGTGATCATGTGTGTTCATTTATGCTTTATTATATACATGTCTTGTTTACTTAAAAGCCCATATATCGTACCCATATGTGTGCAATCAATGAGGGGTTGGGTGAGCGACCATCTAACAACCTCCAAGATCATAACTTATAACTTTCGTTCTTATCATATCTTCTCACTAATTAGAGGTTAGTACGACACTTAATCCTATCTTTCGTTAGCCTCATTCTTATTATTTGTGATAATGTGTAGATTTACATGTCACTATATATCTATCATTACGGCATACATATCTATGAGGCATGTCGATCATATCAGTGTAAGAGAAATTATGCACGTCAAATATTAAATCAACGCAATACGTATGACACATATACTTATCACTTCATCAAGGCAATTTATAGAAAACATAGAACATCAACAACGAAAAACATTTTATTCCATGCTGAAGGTGAGGTAACACCCCCTAGCCAGTTTAGATTTCAAATAAACTTAACTAAAACATGTCACAAATTCATACATTTATAAAATCTGCTATAATGCAGAACCATAATAAAACCAAGATAGTTGTATGATAATATATTAATATAAAATATTTATAGACTCTTCATCATAGTTTAGTCAAAATATGAAGAGTTGGTATTACAACTATCCCAGATTATTAGTACTATTTCAAATCAAAACTTTTCTAGTGTAGCCCCACAGAGTTCTTTGATAATTATTTTTCATGAAACAATTTTAGCTTAGTATGTACATAGGTTCCATGACATCAGGTTCTCAAAAGAGGTTCAGCCTGTCACTATATTGCTTCCTCATTCTTTTCTTCCTCACCTATGCCATGAACTTTAAAGTGAGCTAAAAACTCAGTAAGCGGAACATAGTTAAGTACAAAACCTTTAAACTACAATTTATATCAAAATACAAGTTTCAATGAATCTCGAATCTTTTTACAGCAAATAGAAATCCAAATCAACATTTAAAACATATTATGAAAACCCTTGAGATATGACACAAATTGGGCTTAAGCTACACAATCATTTACCATTCATTTCTTTTAGGTTTGACCAAACACTTTCATTACTGTCATTGGGATCCAAATAT
>CM046363.1:2694178-2738444 GCA_025413025.1 Ficus hispida
GGGCGTGTGTGTGTACATATATATGAATTACCATTTCGATTTTTTTTTTTTTTTTTTTTTTTTTTAAGTGAAACCATTTTGGTTTCTTCACTATCATAAAACAAAGGATAGAATTAGACCCTGACCAATACACCTCGTTTTATGGTGGCCTCTACCTTTTCATCTTATGTATCAAATTCCCCTGAATTGTATTATTGTTATGTCTCTATGCCAGTTTTCTATAAAAATTTAGATAGAAATTGGAAAAGTTAAGATGACATGAGATCTTTTTTTTTTTTTAAAAAAAAAATAGGTAATGTCAAAATTAAATTGTTTTTGGAGGAAAATTCTACAACCAAAATAGCTATTTGATGTTACATTTCTTTGATATTGACACTACAATACGTACCTTAATTTTTTTTTAAAAAAAAGTGTCATAGAATTATTTTGGTAGTACAATTTCTCTTTAAAAAATATTTAATTACATTTTTAACTTTAATTAAAGCTCATGTGATATGAATATGTTTAATTTCTATTTAGTCTTTTTACAGAATAATTATATAGGATTGTTTTTGTAGCATTAGAAAAATTTAAGATAGTGTGACGTGTAAAATTAAATGTCATGAACTGCGAGTATAATTAGGAGCAATTTGTGTAAATAATTAACCAAAAACTATATCTTGAATTTTTTTGTAATAGAAAATAGTACAGCTTAAAGCATTATTTTATGTCCTATTTTGGTTGATCATGAATGCACACCTTGAACTAACTATTATTTTTCCTTTTTTTTTTTTTAAGAGGGTACATTTCAAATAAAGAAAATACGAATGTAAATATGGTATTCCTATTTTTTTTTTTTTTAAAAAAACACCATTAATACTAACTTATGGTCTCAAAACTATATGAAACCACGACCTTAATAAACAATCCGTCTACACACTAAACTCAAATGAAACACTTAAGGAGAAGAGACGTGTACAAGGTCTAAAACACACACGTTCACTTTGAGAAACATGTACAATAAATGGAAAAATCATATTCACTAAAATCGAGAGACCCGAGATCACACAAAACACTGCTAACAAATGAAACTAACGAACCGAAATCACAACCTAACACTAAAAAATAAGACAAACACACCACCAATTCAAATTAAAACCAGTGATATTACAAATCATAACAGAAAAAACAAAATAAAAATCCTAGGAACTGTTATTATTTTTCCAACTGTTGGTTGCTAGGCAACGTGTGCCAAAATTGGTACTCAAACTGACTCCTATTTTTTTCGTTTGTATATGTAAATTACCGTACACTCTATGAAATCAGGTCTAGTTTAATATAAATGTGAAATGTTGCTTAATAAGCTCATGTTTAACACATAGGTTTGGAAAATAAATTTTGAAAATATTCTAACTTAACTTGAATTTTTCATTTTTTGGAAATCTGGAACACACATTTTCCTTTTTAAATCTATGTGTGAAATATATTTCCATTATTTTTCTAATAATCCCAACGTAAGTACTGTTACGTTATATATATATATATATATATATATATATATAAAACAAAAACTTCTCTTATACTTTATTGAAATGGAGTGCTCTCCTTATTATTTCAAGAATGTAGCACCTATTTATATCCTGTACATTAACAGAAATCTCTAACAAGGGCATTTTCCTAGCAATGTCCCACGACAAATTTCAGAAGAACTTGAAGCTTAAAATTTATTTCCTACGCTAAAAATCAAATTGCTTTCAAATTATAAGTTCAAATTCATAATTTAAATAATAAATCAAATTTTTTGGTGAAAGAAAATAATGTAGAAATGAGTTTAAAAAGTAGATTGAAAGCGGGATGCCAAACGAAAAAAAAAAAAAAAAGTTAGATCGAAATGGTTTTTGAAAGTTGATGGTAATATAAGATCCTAGCCTTTGCTATAATTTTGCTATTCGACTTGCTAAAAATACTATTTTTATGAAAAGAAAACAACAACAGCTGTGTTTGGTCTTGACCCGTCCTCTAAGGTGATTTTGGTGACTCTTTCAATCACAAATGTTAGGCAATTAGTGACGATGAGGTTATAGGAAAACTACGTCATATATACGAAATCCACAATTTCGATGGAACGAAAATTAACGATATTCCCATTTAGTTTATAGATTGATAGAACATCATGGATGTCATCTCAAGTTATTAGGACTAAGCTTAACATAGGTGAAGCCTTTTTAATAGCACTGTGGGTTTTGATATACACGAGATCCATTCTCGATAAGGGACCCAAAACGAGACTAGCTGGCAATTATCGTCTTGAAAAAATTGCTCTAAAAACTGACATTTTGTTTCTTGCTAATGCAGGTTGTCCACTCGGCTGTTTCGAATACTAACCTTAAGTTGGATGACATATATTCAATTTTAGAAATTGAAAATTTATTACAAAAAATTATTTTTTTCAATTTTTTTCATCATTCCTCTCATTTAAAAAAAGAAAAATTATCTTATTTTTAAATTTACTTTGTACAATACCCTTTTAGAGAAAGAAAATGAATATTTGTGAAATATTCTCACAATACACTACATTTAACATCATTTTTTCTCATTCAAATAATTTTTGTTTTTAAAAAGAAATTTTTTTATATATCCAAACATCATTTTATTCTCAAAATGAAAAGATTTTTTTTATTTAAAATAAGAAAATTTTTTTTTTTAAAAAATAAACAAACTGAGGTCTCCTCCCACAAGAAGCGTGTCAACACTCTCCGCTTTCAAAGTCGAATGGGTGCACCTCCCTCTCCTCCTATGGGGTTCTTTTCTTTTTTATCTGACCCAAAAAAGTAATTAAAAAAATTATCCTCCTCCATAATTAATTTAAACATCATTTCTTCTTTTTTTTTTTTTTGGGTAAAACATATCACGAAATATCTAATTCATAAATAGCATAATGTAATAGAAATATCGAATTCATAAATAGGATTATTAATTTTCCTGTTTAAACACAATTCCAGTCCGTTTCTTTCATTCCTTTTTTTTTTTTTTTTCCATTTTGAATTTGGATGAAGAAACCATTTCGGTTACTTTAATATCATATAATAAATAATAAGCTGCGAAAAAAAAGTAGGAAATACCTATAAAATATTAAAATATTGCTACAATAGTAATTTCTGTGAATTTTTAATTAGAATCCGTTACTAATTTAGTCAAAGAATGACGCTCACTAATGGATTTCATACAAAAATTAATGTAATGGATTATTGTAGTAACATTTTAATAATTCAGTAGCATTTAAGCTATGAAAAAAAATTAAGAGACTAAAGTTATACAAAATTAAAAGTTCACAACCCGGCAATTTACTCTTTATCACTAATATTTTTTATTGAATCAAGTTACAGTTAGGAAACTTGAAATACATAAATAAGCACAACAAATTTTACATTCAGGCCAATACCGAACATCTGATTCGTAGAAAGTACAAAACAGTTCAGAAATCATACAATGTGAATTTGACAGTATCCCCCATGTTAGCATACCATGCAGAAAATGTACGTTAATTAGCACCAATCATAAAAACAATATGACTAGGCTTATAAAAACAAGAACTATGTATAGAAACAACCATAACGGACAAATAACAAAAAAATTATAGCACGCGGACCCTCGATTTTTGCACAATATCAAGAAAATTAGGATTTTTAACAAAACAAGGCCGTGAACTAACTCAATTTGTTATCAGAAACCCTAGGTAAGCCTTTTGAGTCAACTAGAAATTGTTCGAAATAATTTCTCATAATGTGTGATTTTGATTTGGATTGCAATTTTAGGCAACTAGACAATATTTTATAACCAAATAAAGACTCAAGTACAACTGTTGAGCATATATATGGTACAGTTAGAGAATTTATATGTCAATTCACTACAAGAATTATGACTTTAAGAGACCAAACTTTTTGATACCAAAAAAAATTTGGTAACAGAAAATATACTTTCCGTTACCAAATTTTGGTATCAGAAAGGTATGGACAATTTGTTACCAACTTTGGTAGCAGAAACAAGACAATCCGCTACCAAATTTTTTTGATAACAGATGACATGACGGAATTTGAATTTTGGTTCCCGCCGAAAACATTTTGCTACCAAATTACTATTCGGTAACAAAATGTTAACATTCCACTACCAAAATTTGGTAGCAAATTATAAACTTTTGCTACCAAAATTATTTTGGTAGCAAAAACATTGGCGGGAAGCTGAAATTTTTCCCGCTCAACTCATTTGCTACCAAATTTTTTTTGGTAGCAAATAGTACATTTTGCTACCAAAGTTTGGAAGTAGAATATCAGTTTCTGTCACCAAATTTTGGTAGTTAAATATCTCTTTTTGCTACCAAACATATTTTGGTAGCAATAATTTTCCCCCAAGGTCATCTGCTATCAAATTTCTTTTGGTAACAAATTATGATATTTTGCTACCAAACCCAAATTTGGTAGTAAAAAACATGTTTTTGGCAACCAAATTAATATTTGGTAACAAAATATATGTTTTTCGCTACCAAATTTTGGTGGCCTAAAACAAGAATCCGTTACCAAATTAATATTTTGGTAGCGGAAAGCCATCTTTTGCAAATCTTCAAAAAAGTTTATAATTTCATACTTTAGACTTGTAATTTTTTTTTACTTTTTGTTTATAGTTTTTCATGAATAGGTTTGATATAATGTTTGTAACAATAATATGTTTTATATGAACAAATTTATTTGGTGATTTATCTCTTTCTTCTAGGACATATAAGTTGGTATGCTATGTACTAAGTATATATATTATCTATAATGTAGACAATGTATATACTTATAATAGTATCATATTACTTTATTATATATAATAAGATATATCATATTGAAATCTATATTTCATATTATAATGTGGCTAAAAAAATGGTTTGAAATAAATTTTTATTATCAAATGATAATTTTTTTTATTTTTAAAAAATTTTTCTTCTTGCTACCAAACTTGGGTTTGGTAGCAAAATACATGTTTTTGGCAACCAAATTAATATTTGGTAACGAAATATATGCTTTTTCGCTACCAAATTTTGGTGGCCTAAAACAAGAATCCGTTACCAAATTAATATTTTGGTAGCGGAAAGCCATCTTTTGCTACCAAAAGTTACATTTGGTAGCAAATCTTCAAAAAAGTTTATAATTTCATACTTTAGACTTGTAATTTTTTTTACTTTTTGTTTATAGTTTTTCATGAATAGGTTTGATACAAAGTTTGTAACAATAATATGTTTTATATGAACAAATTTATTTGGTGATTTATCTCTTTCTTCTAGGACATATAAGTTGGTATGCTATATATGTACTAAGTATATATATTATCTATAAAGTAGACAATGTATATACTTATAATAGTATCATATTACTTTATTATATATAATAAGATATATCATATTGAAATCTATATTTCATATTATAATGTGGCTAAAAAAATGGTTTGAAATAAATTTTTATTATCAAATTATAATTTTTTTTATTTTTAAAAAATTTTTCTTCTTGCTACCAAACTTGGGTTTGGTAGCAAAATACATGTTTTTGGCAACCAAATTAATATTTGGTAACGAAATATATGCTTTTTCGCTATCAAATTTTGGTAGCCTAAAACAAGAATCCGTTACCAAATTAATATTTTGGTAGCGGAAAGCCATCTTTTGCTACCAAAAGTTACATTTGGTAGCAAATCTTCAAAAAAGTTTAGAGATTCATACTTTAGACTCGTAATTTTTTTTTTACTTTTTGTTTATAGTTTTTCATGAATAGGTTTGATATAAAGTTTGTAACAATAATATGTTTTATATGAACAAATTTATTTGGTGATTTATCTCTTTCTTCTAGGACATATAAGTTGGTATGCTATGTACTAAGTATATATATTATCTATAATGTAGACAATGTATATACTTATAATAGTATCATATTACTTTATTATATATAATAAGATATATCATATTGAAATCTATATTTCATATTATAATGTGGCTAAAAAAATGGTTTGAAATAAATTTTTATTATCAAATGATAATTTTTTTTATTTTTAAAAAATTTTTCTTCTTGCTACCAAACTTGGGTTTGGTAGCAAAATACATGTTTTTGGCAACCAAATTAATATTTGGTAACGAAATATATGCTTTTTCGCTACCAAATTTTGGTGGCCTAAAACAAGAATCCGTTACCAAATTAATATTTTGGTAGCGGAAAGCCATCTTTTGCTACCAAAAGTTACATTTGGTAGCAAATCTTCAAAAAAGTTTAGAGATTCATACTTTAGACTCGTAATTTTTTTTTACTTTTTGTTTATAGTTTTTCATGAATAGGTTTGATACAAAGTTTGTAACAATAATATGTTTTGTTAATGCTACCAAAATTTTTTTAAAAACCCCCCACACGGTACGTGCTGGGCGCGCGGTACTAGGATGGGCGCGCGCTGCTGGGCTGGACGCACGCTGGGCTGGACGCGCGCTGGCTATGCGCGGCCGCGCCTCCTCTGCGGTCTTCCAGCCCGATTTCTATGCGCGGCCGCGCCTCCTCTGGGCTGGACGCGCGCTGGCTATGCGCGGCCGCACCTCCTCTGCGGGCTTCCAGCCCGATTTCTATCTGTAAAAAATTCAAAAACTACTTTTATTTCAAAACCCCCCCCCCCACACAGTACGTACTCTCTCTCTCTCTCTCTAACTCTCTCGACCTAGCTCTCTCTCCCAAATTTCTTCGCACCTTTCCCACCAATACTCCATGGAATCAAACTCAGCAAATTGAAATGCCTAAGATGCTTAAACGGTATCGCCCACCCACACGCCTACCCCTTACAAATCTTCACCAAATCGGACTCCACCTTTGGCCTAACCTCAAGCCGAATCTGCTACAGCCCTGAATCTGCTATTAGACCCTTCGCCACACCGTGCCTTCACCGCGCCTTCATCAGACCTTTGTCACGCCATCAGCAGACTTTTGCCGTCCGATTGCTGCTCCGTCACCAGCTTCACCGTCCCATCTCCATCAGCAAACCTTCGCCGTGAAATTACTCTGACCAGCCAACAGAAAATTCGGTAAATCTTGCAAGGTAAAAATCCGTGAAAACCCAAAAGTATTTATATGAAATCCCCTAATCAAGATCCAAAAAATTGCTCAAAACTTTGAGAGGTAAAAATCCAAAAAATGATCTCGGCGTTGCGTGCCGTCCGTGGAAGACGAAGGATGGGAATTGAAACGGCGGCATTTAGGTTGAAACATTTTCTTTTTGAGGAAGGCCAGTGTTTGTTTACGGGGATTGGAGAGTTCGGTATCCCCACGGACGCCATAAGGCATCAAATAAGTCAGAGGTTTGATTACAGTTTTCAGTCTTTTTATTTTCTTTTTAAATTTTTTTACAACAATGTATATTGCTGTAAGGGGAAAATATTGGTCAGCAACATATTACATATACAACTAAGAGTGACCAAAAGCCAAACTAAACTATTAGTCTATCTTTCAAATGTAAGAAATCCTCTGTTTGTAGGGGGAAAAACAATACCAAACTTTGAATGCCTGGTGCATTCAGGCTGATGTATCAGGAAAAAGGGGTAAGTTTAACACTTGGAGTTTTGATCTTTTTCTTGATGTCAACCTTATTTTATGGTTTCTTTTCTATTAATGTTAATTTACTGATATAGGTCTCTTTCACACTTATTTGTTGCCTTATAGCTGCCCTAAAATTTCATCTAAAAAAACCAAGGGGACTCTTTACTACCAGTCCTCTGCCGTTGAGCCTCAATTTTTTTGAGCTAAATCTTAGTTGTTAACTCATTTTCGTTCAATCTTTCTTATATGTAAACAATGTAGGTTTTTTTTTTTTTTTTTTTGGATTTCAAATTTATAGTTAGGTTTTAGATATGGATAAGAGTTGGATCTTTGTGACGAATCGACTTTCAGAGACGTATAGAAGTGGAATGAAAAGATTTATTGAACAAGCACATAGTCACCTAGATGAAGACGGAAAATGTCGTTGTCCTTGTAAAAAATGTTTGAATTGTTATTCCCATCGTATAGATATTGTTGAGCGTCATATATTTCTGCAACCAAATTTTTTTGTGCATGATGTTTATGCAGCCATTGGTCATATTCATAAACATGGAAGGCAAGTGATATGCATTTTATTTTGGATAACGAAACTTGATAACTTATTGAATTTTTCTTTCATCACATTCTTCTCCACAACAATGTACTATGCGGTTTTGTAGATGCTATAGACTTGTATTTTTCTATGTTTTTCCCACTTTCGATAGGGCACATACTGGCTGCATCGTAGCAGAAGACCAAAGAAGTTGTGGAAGTTTTTTTATGTCAAGTTGACAGGTGATAGTATTCAACAACACTTGGTGTATTTTTGGTTGTCCGTTCTCTGTCTGCAGTTACTAATGAGATGTGACTTGTTATATGCTTTGGCAGTGCTTCTGTTTTCCACAATGCAAGCACAAGATTTTTTGATGGTGCTCCGTTTGGACTTGGTGCAGAGGTATAATCGTGTGCAACAGTTACCACAAAACTCAGTATTCTCATTGTCACTGCTCTTTTGTTTGACAACTCTTGAATTTTCATACAGGTCGGGATAAGCACAAGTCGATTTCATGCTTGTGGTCCAGTCGGAGTGGAAGGATAGTTAATGACAAGATGGTACTAGTTTCTGATTCAAAGACTTGTTGATTATTGTGTATATATATTAGTTAGCAGTTAGCAGCAGAAGTAAGGAGCAAATTGAATTTCTTGTTTGCTTGTTGAGAGCGGGTATGAATATAAGGATTTGAAAACTTTTGTATGCTGAATACTAACAAAACATTGATCTATTGAAAGTAACTAATGCCGAAATGCTGCAATTGCAGGATGCTCAAAAGAAGTGGGCAAGCAGTAGATGGTGATAAAGGGGCTGTCTACACCCACAAAGATCTCCCCCTTAAGTCCTGACCCCATTAAAATAGCTTACACCATGTTATGTTGCATCATTGCAGGATCTTATTTTCTAAGACTGGCTTTTATTTTCTTGTTCTGTCCTTGAATTACTTTTCCAAGCCAAATATTGCTATACTTTCCAAGCCAAATTCAGCGGCTTAATGTGCCATCAAATCATTCTGGACCGACCCTCCCAAGTAATGAAGATCCGCGACCACCGCCAGCTCCGGTCCCAGTTTGTTAGCTCTTTTTCTTCTTGCAAGATTAAGTGTTTACTAGTACAATATTTAGTAGTCATAATTATTTGGATTTGCTTAGGTATGCCTATTTTAGTATTTTGTTTGGATTCTAATATGTATTGAGATATTTAGAGATATTTGGTATTTTGCTTTAGTTAATATTTGGTATTTTGTCAATTAAATTTGATTTTCTTATATATATTTTGGGAAAAAAAACAAGTATATTAATTTGTTTAAATTTTGGTGGCCTAAAATATTTGGTAGCAAAAATTTAGTTTTTTTGCCCTTTTTGCTACCAAATAGTTGGTGGCTAAAACATAAGAATTCGTTACCAAATACCTTTCACTACTCAAATTTTGGTACCTAAATCTTGTACATTTTGCTACCAAAAATTTGGTTTCTAAATATCATACTTTTAACTACCAAAATATTCGGTAACTAAATCTCATACATTTTGCTACCAAATATTTGGTTACAGAATCTTATACAATTCGTTACCAAATACATTTTGTTACCAAAAAATTTGGTAACTAACTCACATATTTTTTGCTACCGAAGACCTTTTGTTACCAAAAATTCGGTAACTGAATCTCCAACTTTTTGCTACCAAAATACATTTTGTTACCAAAATTTTGGTTCCTAAAAAGGGATATTTTTTGTTACCAAATACATTTTGCTACCAAATTTTTTGGTAACCGAATATCATATATTTCGCTACCAAATACAATTTGTTACCAAAATAAATTTTGGTAACGAAAAGTATTTGTTACCAAATTTTTGGTAACAAATACTTTTTGCGACTCACTTTCTGCTACCAAATTTTTTTGGTAGCAAAAACAATTTGTTACCAAAAACAGGACTTTCTGCTACCGATTTTTTGGTAACAAAAAATCAAATTTCTTGTAGTGATTGTTTGAAATCTCTTATCAAAATACGTACAATCTTTTCTCATGATCTAACACCTTCTGCACATCGAGATTTCTCTTTGCAATTGCTTATAAGGAAACTCAGTAAAACATTAATAGCATTATAAATCTACTAATAACTTACTTTCACTTGGTCTTTCCTTATCATTAGGTTATTAGTATGTTGCAAATAACCTAAAACCTTAAGGTTAGATTACACATCCGGTCCCTCGTTGCTGCCACTTGCAACATTACTAAATAACTCGTAAGTAATACTTAATTATACCAAGATATTTTGTTATTTTTGATGTATTAATTCTAATAGCCATTAAGTTAAAATCTTGGATGTTACATGTCTACTTAAAGACATCATTCGAGTATTGGAAAGCACAGTTTTGTTGGCTGAAAATGGAGAGGAATGGTTGTAAAAATGAGCACTAAATGACTATGGTTCCTTAGATAGACATAAGGCTAATTATACTTAACTTTTTTCCCCCCGTTGTTTAAGACTAATTAAGCTTGTTTTCAAAGACAAAACCTTGGCCAAAATGGGCTGAAGATAATCGGTATAGGCTTGAGGTTTTGTAGAAGATTTTTGCGTTTATTGCCCACCAAAACTAGTCTTTCACATGTCATTAATTACCGAACATCTCTTTACGTCCTTTTTTTTTTATTTAAGGAACTTGACTCAAGCTGTTTTGGCCACAAAAATGCGTGGGTTAGGAGCACAAGGAATGCTCAATTACAGTTCAAACTTAGTTCTGCAGTCAAAGTTTTAACGAGAAACGTTTCCAACTGTACTTTAGATAGTATGAGTATGTGATATGTATATTATTTGGATAGATTAATATATGTTATTGATTTTTAGTATGAATAACATTAAGAATTAATCATTTTAGTATTTTTCTTATTCCAAAACAAAGATTCCGTAAAAATAGCAACAACTTCCGATAACAATTTTGACAGCCAAAACATCTGAACTCGATAGTTCCATGAAACATTTGTAGATCTTTTTATTATTATTATTTTTTTTTTCAGAGTCACATGAGTCGCTCAATTTCGATATCAGAATTATGATCAAAATACCACATCAAGGCCTTGCAGAAAAGAATATAAAATTATTTCCAAACTCGAACAGAACATAAACAGCCACAAATCCAGTCTTCACTTACAGTGAAACACAACAAGTTTGACAACTTAAAGACAACAACATAATAAACTAAACTCAAAGCCAACATAAGGATAACATGAGAACTTCAGCTCTGCAAGCCGAACGTTCATTTTTTTAATGGCTGATTTCCACGTCGCCTAGCCTGGTCAAGACGTGCAGTTTCAATCTGTGAAAATGATGTGGGAATAAGAAAATCACAATTTAGAATATCAGACGAACGTAATGTTACATTGGAGGGGTAAAAAATAGATTAAAATGGTACCAATTGAAGCAAAGAAATGCAGGTTAGTTTTCACAATGTTCATGTTTTTTTATTTTGTATTTTTATCCGTAAAATTGATTTGCTAGATAGCTAATGAAAGGGAGATGTATTTCATATTTACTTATGTGTGAGATGTAAATATTACGTAGAAGAAGAAAAAGAAGAAAGCACATCAATGAGGTTTAGAATCATCATATTAAGTTCAAACAAGTATTACCTTAATAATACGACCCAAATTCTCGTATAAGGTACCAAATTCTTCATTGACCCTCCGAAAGTATTCCAAGCACCTATAATGGTGTAACAATTTTTTTGTAGAGTAGTTTAAATAATCACTCTAGTGAAGAGGGAATAAGAGCATCTGATTGAAAAAAAAAAATGTGCTTAAAGATTAATATTCATAAAAGAATCTTAAAGGTCTATGCATGGAGAGAACAAGCTATTTTCAATTTCTTTTTAGTCATGACTGAATTTGAGTGATCTACAATTTTGTTTTTCGACAGTAAATTTCCGTTTTCTCTAACTTAAATTTTGAGTTTATGATTGTGCAAACTTATCACATAAATTTGTGATTATCTAACAAAGTTTCACAGTTTCACTGAAATTATATAATTTTAAATCATAATGTTTACATAAAAATTTCTATAGCATAGAGTAGCTGTCTAAGAAACAATATTCCAACTGTAATCTATGTCTTCAACAATTAACTCTGTACTATGCCTCTGCAGCTAGTAACCAAATTGACTATTCCATCAAAAAATTGTTTAAAAGGCTGAACGCTATTCTTACCTGTCTCTGTTATCTTCATAACATTCTGCCTCAAGCCTCCGGCAAGCTTGGACCACGTGAACCATGGCAAGAACTGACGCGACTCTAACCAAATTAGTCTCCAAGATCGAATTCTAAACAGATTTTGAATGGAACCGTGATCCGATGCCTAACAAGAAGCACGAACCTTGGTATGTGAGGATGCCATAATCAGCTATGGATGGACTGATTGATAAGTCTATGAACGCCACGGATTTCTCTGATAAGTTCAAAAAGTCCTTTTAAGAACCAAAGAGAATTAAACCTCAAATTTCTGTGTAAAACTGATCTCACATCTTCACTAGAAAAGAAAAGTTTGACGTTTTTAAATGGCTTTATTATCAGTCATAAACGCCATGAAAAGTCAAACATATCTAAACAAATAAAGGAAAGTAAATATCTTGGCATGCAAGCTTTACAACCCAGTTTAACGTGCCAAAATTAAACTTAGCCTTTACTAGATTCTTCTAGAACTTGAATAGGATCCGTATTTCATACTCTTGTACTAGACATATCCTCATCATTCCCCTCCTCTTGAAAATGATTTGTCCCCAAATCAAGTTCATCACCTGCAAGAAAGGGCATCTACAACGATGTTTTTTTTTTTAATGCCATGAACATGAATGCAACTGGAACCAGAAATTATAAATTACAAACAAATTCGGAAACATGTTTTTTTTTCAGGACTCCTTTCTGTTTTCTTTTCTTTTCTTTTTTTTTGACGTTTTTTTTAATTCAATTTAAAAAAAAAAAACTAGAAACTGAGATAAACTAGGATTCGTAAAATAAAATAAAATAAAATAAAAAATTTTTAAAGAATAGATAAACTTGAGACTAGAACCGAAGCTCTGATACCAAATGATACGAAGCACGCCAAGAACTGTCGCGACCCTAACCAAATTAGTCTCCTAGATCCAATTCTAAAGGATTTTGAATGAAACCGCAACCCAAAGCCTAACAAGAAGCACGAACCTTAGCATGTGAGGACGTCGCAATTAGCTATGGATGGACTGGTTGATAAGTCTATGAATGTCACTTTCTCCGATAAGTTCAAAAAGTTTGTTTAAGAACCGAAGAGAATTAAACCTCAAATTTCTGTGTAAAACTGATCTCACATCTTCACTAAAAAAGAAAAGTTTGACGTTTTAAATGGCTTTATTATCAGTCATAAACACCATGAAAAGTCAAAAATATCTAAACAAATAAAGGAAAGTAAATATCTTGGCATGCAAGCTTTACAACCCAGTTTAACTTGCTAAAATTAAACTTAGCCTTTACTAGATTCTTCTAGAACTTGAATAAGATCTATATTTCATGCTCTTATGCTAGCCATGTCCTCATCATTCCCCTCCTCTTGAAAATGATTTGTCCCCAAATCAAGTTCATCACTTGTAAGAAAGGGCATCTACAACGATGTTTTTTTTTTTTTAATGCCATGAACATGAATGCAACTAGAACCAGAAATTGCAAATTACAAACAAATTCGAAAACATGTTTTTTTTTTTTTTCTGGACTCCTATCTGTTTTCTTTTCTTTTCTTTTTTTTATGTTTTTTTTAATTCGATTTAAAAAAAAAAACTAGAAACTGAGATAAACTAGGATTCGTAAAATAAAATAAAATAAAAAATTTTTAAAGGATAAATAAACCTGAGACTAGAACCGAAGCTCTGATACCAAATGATGCGAACCACGCTAAGAACTGTCGCGACCCTAACCAAATTAGTCTCCTAGATCGAATTCTAAATGGATTCCGTGACCCGAAGCCTAACAAGAAGCACGAACCTTGGTATGTGAGGACGTCACAATCAGCTATGGATGGACTGATTGATAAGTCTATGAACGTCATAGATTTCTCCGATAAGTTCAAAAAGTTCGTTTAAGAACCAAAGAGAATTAAACCTCAAATTTTTGTGTAAAACTGATCTCACATCTTAACTATAAAAGGAAAGTTTGACATTTTTAAATGGCTTTATTATCAGCCATAAATGCCCATGAAAAGTCCAAAATACCTAAGCAAATAAAGGAAAGTAAATATCTTGACATGCAAGCCTTACAACCTAATTTAACTTGCTAAAATTAAACTTAGCCTTTGCTAGATTCTTCTGGAACTTGAATAGGATCTATATTCCATGCTTTTGTGCTAACCATGTTCTCATCACCACGCGGCAACCACCGATTTTGCAACTCCAAAAAAGGAAATAAGATCTGTGCAAAGTATTGAAAACAACCAATCGAGTGTGAATCATGTTCAAGATTCGGTGTTAAGCGTTAAAAACAATAGAAAGTGTTGGCCAGAAAAGATCCTTGGATTAGTATAATTTTCTTTAGGGTATAGGCTCATAAAAATGAGTGACAAAAAGATCCTTTGTTTATATTATGTGTTAATTAAGCCAAAATGAAACAAAGACAATGACGAAGAAACTGTCCAATCTCGTTCTTAGGTGATTATACATCAAGCGTGCGTCCACGTATGAGTGCACGTGGATAATGAAATTTAGCAAACGGTTACTTTCCAATAATTCTGGATGTCAGTTATTATGATTATGATCAATGATTTCACTAATGAATATTTCGAATCTATGTTTTAATGTATTTACCGTGTGCCATGCTTGCTTATTCCAAAAATTGCAAAATTTTAGCCAAGGATTCAATTCTTTTACACATCAACAGCATGTCAAGCCTATGTTTATTATAAAATATATATATATATATATATATATATACAAAGCCTTTAACTAGCAATCTATTTCAAATCTTTCGGAGGTCCAACAAGTGGCACAAATGAATCCTATCTGACAAACAAATTTTTTTCTTTCACTCCTCCTTAAAAAGTACATCATCATAAACTCAGGCACATAGCTAGATTTTGATAAGAAAAATCGCTAGATATGGATTAATTAAGAGATAGAAATATAAAAATACAACTATTTCATAGCAAATTTGATGTGATAACAGAAAGGGATATACAATCAAATTCGGCAATATTATTTTATTACCTAAGGCTACAAAATCTGAGTTGCATAGCTGCATCCTTCACTTGGGCATAGTTGACGACATTCTCCGTCCTGAAAACGGGTCAAAATTAATAAGCATAGTACCGATATTGGAACTGAAAATCAAGTGAGTGAAACAAATGAAGACATAGATATTGGAAAATTTTTAAGCTAAGGATTCAATAATGTACTATATGCATTGGGCGATCACTGTTTGGCTTTCTTTAGAATCACGAATGTATGAGTAGATAGATTCTAAAATAAACAGTGGATTGTTGCCTTCATTGCGGACGGTTTCCAGATGAAGAAAGTAGTGGTCCAATATACCCTGCTACAAACAAGATGATTAATAACTGATCTCTTCGACAAAAACTAATTGTTAACTTGTAAACAGCAAAAGGATTATCTGAAAAGCTTAATATCAACTAAAAGAAAAGATATGGATTAAACAGCTAGATATGGATTTTGATAATAAGAAAGCTTAAAGCTTAATATCAACTAAAAGAAAAGAGGTAAAAATTAGAATTAGGTCGAACAAACAGATTATGAAAGGATTTAAAAAAAAGAAAAAAGGAAAAAAGGAAAATGGTTTTGTCCAAAAGAAGGCCTAGTTTTCAAATATTAAAAATTAAGCCCATACTTTAACAAAAGGCAAAAAGGTCTCTAAGAATTGGAATTCATGAATATCAAGAAAGTTTTACGAAAAGATAAGCAACACCCTCAAACGACATACACACATGTAGAAAATATGAATATTGATAAATTAAATGAGCATCTTCAAATCTATTTAGTGCTAGTAAACTACCAAAAAAAAACACAAAAACAAAAACAAAAAAACCAAAAAAAAAAAAACAGAAAAAAAAAAAAACAAAGGGCGAACAATTGGAGGGGGGAAAAAAAGGAAAAAGTGACTGAGAGACCTCCTCGATGAGGGAACGAACCAAGTTGGCGAGTCTTTGATCCAGAGGAATGCCCACCATTTTTCTTTTTGAGGTTAAAAGAAGGAGAAAAAAAAAAGGAGTGAAATGGGAATTCAAAGAGAAGCAAAAAAAACTAAGTAATGCAGCGAAGTGACTAGAATTGGTGAAGCCTATTTATATCAAAAGTGTGGGTTTGATACACACGAGAACCATGCTTCATAAGAGACCAAAAACGAGACAGGCAGGCATCTGCAAACGTTACAGAAATGCTATGAAAACTGGCATTTTTGTTGTTACAATGCCAAGTCTCCACCAACAAGCGCTCCTCCAAAAGCGTGCTCAACACTCCCACTTTCATATAATGCTCCTCCTTCTGAATTAATTTTAAATTCTATTTCTTTTGATCTTTTTTAGTAAAATATGTCATGATTATCATAGAAATATTAAATTCATAAACAGCGATTTAAACACCATTTTGGTGTGAAAAAAGATACCATTTCGGTTACTTTATTTTTTTTAAACAATTTTGGTTACTTTATTGTCATATAATAAATACTCCATGAATTTGTTTTTGGCAGAAAATAATAGAGCTTGAAGTATTAAAATATGTCCTATTTTTTTGAACTTAAATATTTCTTATTTTGGTTAATCATAAATGCACCTTGAACTACTATTATTTATCTTTTTTTTTTTTTTATGGGGGAGTATATTTTAAATTAAGGAAATACAAATGTAAATATGGTTTAAAATTTATATGACCGGTAACACTCTCCGCTAACAAAGTCCTAGGGCCCCCCTCTTCCTTTGGATTCTTTATTATTATTTTTCTTTTGAAAGGAGAAATTTCATTAAACTTAATAAAGAGATACAAAAACACCATACATAACAAATGACCTCATATTATATGAGATAAAACTATTTAATAAGAATGGATCTATAAATAAAGTCTTATTTATGATGCTATAAGGAAAAGACGTATGCTTGAAAGCCAATAATGGGTATATACCTTGGCAGACTGAAATCGAACACATGTGAGACTCTTTTTAATAAAATCCCGACAATCGATGGAATTTCCCCCATCAACCGAGATCTTAGCCTTAATAGTACTAGAGCCACAACTAACTACACATAAAAACAATTTGAGCGGGAGAAAAACATCTTCAAGACTCTAATCTGACGGATAAACAACCAATACAGAAGGTGGAGAAATCACCTCTATTATTAGAAATAACAAACAAAAATAAAACACCCATATAATAGATGGCGAAGATATCGACATACATACAAACCTAAACAAGACAAAACAAAAAACCAATCACCCAGAAAAGACATTACCGAATCGTTTGGAGAAACTAAGTTGCTGAAATTGAGCCGCTGTAAGACCTCATTGGCATATGAAGACGACGCTCCACTGTCAATTATCTCATTCTTCCCTTACTTCTTCTCACAATGCTCATCTTTCTCCCCCCATGGACTCGCTTATGCCATGACCATCACTATATGAACCCTACCTCTATCCTTAAGGCTGGGAAACCAGAAACAAGCCGAAACTGCCCGTAAAGTCTAACCCAGGAGAGGAAAATAATTGAGAAATCCTAGTCAAGAAGAAAGAGAGAGAAATTTCATAAAAGGCATTATTACTTTTCCCGAGTTTACACACTAGTTGGGGTATATATATATAACTTACCATTTCGGTTACTTGTTTGTTTGCTTTATATAAATAAATATATATATATATATATATATATATATATTAGTGAAGCCATTTCGGTTTCTTTACTATCATAGAATTGGCCCCTAAACTATACACGTCATTTTATGTTGATTTCTGACTTTTGATCTTATACATTAAATTTCCCTGAACTTTTATATTGTTGTGTCAAGGGTCCCTATGGCATTATTCTATTAAAAAATTAGACGGAAAAGTTACGATCACATGAGCTTTTTTATTTTAATTATATATTTTTAGGTAATGTCAAAATTAAATTTTTTTTGGAGAAAAATTGTAAAACCAAAATAACTCTCTGATGTTACATTTCTTTGATATTGACGCTACAGTTTGTACTTTTAAATTTAAAAAAAATAGTGTCCTAGAGCTATTTTAGTAGTATTATTTCCCTTCAAAAAAAATTTAATTACAACTTTAGGTTTAATTAAAGCTCACATAATATAAACATGTTTAATTTCTATTTAATTTTTATAGAATAATGTTTTTGTAGCATTAGAAAAGTTTTAGATAGTGTGATGAGTAAAATTAAAAGCTATGAACTAATATGAACTGAGAGTGTAATTAGGGGCAATTTGTGTAAATAATTAACCAAAAAAAATGATACCTTGAATTTTTTTTATAATAGAAAATAATACAGCTTGAGGTATTAATATATGTCCTATTTTGGTTGATCATGATGAATGCACCTTAAACTAACTATTATTTTTCCTTCTTTTTTTTTTTCCCTCCAAGAGGGGTACATTTCAAATAAAGAAAATACGAATATAAATATGGTATACTTATTATTAAAAAAAAAACACCATTAATACGAATTATGGTCTCAAACTATTAGAAACCACGACCTAACAATTGGTCTACACACTAAACTCGAATGAAACACTTAAGTAGAAGAGAAGTGTATGAGTTTTAAAAACAGACACATAAATAGGTACACCAACAATCAAACACACATTTTCATTTTTTGGAATCTGTAACACACATTTTCCTTTTTAATTCTATGTGTGAAATATATTTCCATTATTTTTCTAATTATATTTATCTTTGATAGCTCTCATCTTGTTTTAAGATTGTTCTTTTATAATCAATTAGGTACAAATAATATCATATCATAAAACATAGCTTTTAAGATAACAAACCCATTGAAACTTTCGTAAACACGAATAAAACATGATCTATTAACATTCACATCAATAAAATAATATTTACTTTTGAACAAACATGTTAAATGTAAGAGATGTGCTTATCTTGTTTTTGAACTTTTTATACTTACTAATTTTCTTTCGGTGATATGCAACTTTGAGTCCTTTCAGTGTGCGTAAAACTTTCATATAAAAGTATAACATAATCTTAGTTTCATGGAAATCCATAAGTATTTATCATATCATATCCATAACTCACACCATCATAAAATCATTATATAACTCATACTTATCATGTATCATCCACATAACATCATAGCATCACATTAAACACATCCTTATTGTAAGGATAGATTCGACGACCGTTACAAGAAAGATCATATAAAATCACATTCATAACGAAATTCAGTAATTTCAATTGTATTGGAGACTCCTCAATCTTTCCAACTGTTTTTCATAACGTCGTTAAGAAATCAAAGACACATTACAAAATAGAACTCAAAATCTCGTAATTGTGCATATGGTATATTTGTCAAACTCTACAATAAAATTCATAAAAGTTGTTTAAAAATCATAACCTTGCGATTCTTGTTCTTCATTCAAAAAGACATCTAGAGCTTTTTTTTCATATGCTACCCGTTCCGTTTTGAATTCCTTAAGATCATTAATATAATATGGATTGACTATGAAAATCCCGTTTTTCAGAAGAAAAAAATCCAGCACTTAACAAAACTTTAAAAATCCATAATTAAATGTACAAATTTCCATTTTAAGTGATCCTTGTACCAGGCAAAGCTTAGATCGTCCAATTTACAGATAAAAATTTATTAAAATCAAAATCATAACAAAATTATATACAGTTTTCTATGAAGATCAAAACAGTCCTAAGCTTTGTTTCATATGTTCATATAAAATAAAAACCATAATTTCCTATCGTCAAAGAATTACAAAATTCATCGAAAACTTAATTTTATCCTATCATCAAAAACCATGTGTGTGTGTCATAACTCTATGAAATAGAGTTATTTAACATGCTTTTAAGCTTATTAATTATTGTTATTTCAAGATAATATGTCTTAGTTTTAGTATTTTATATAATATTAATTAGTTTGTTTTAGTTAGAGGATGGGTAAAGAATTGTAGTTAATTTTGGCTTTTGGCATATTATTTTATGTTTAATTTTGGTGTTGCCTTGCAGTTGGAGCCTACTTTGTCAAAAGAAGTGGAGGCCTACTGGATTAGAGGAGATAATGAAATTGGTAACTGAAATGCATTAGATTGCTACAGCAATGCTATAGCATTATCACAGCAACGTTATACTAGTGAAGAATTAAAGTAAAAGCATGTGGACCCCAATCTTGCCTTACAGCTGGCAAAGACTCATTTGCTCATTATGTTTGTGCATGACAGCTGTGAAAAAGTTACCAATCTTAGCAACCAAGAGGGCACATGGAGCTAGGGTATCTGTGGGAGTCTTGGGATAAAAAGGAAAGTTAACAAGAAAGAAAGAGCATGCCATTTTCAGAGGCAACAGAGGAGGCAGAGAGTTTTTCTGAAGGAGAAAAGGAAAACGAAGAAAAAGGGGAAAGGACGAAAAAGAGGGAGACAACGGAAATATCAGAGAAGAAGGAGATAGGAAGATATTTTGTTTTGTGCTGAAGATCTCTCCAATTTTTCAGTTCCTTCTAAACCTTTTCTTAATCTTTTGATTTTTCATTGGAATGATGAATCTATGGATTGTGACTTATATTTGTAATTTCTTTGATTTGAACATGAACTAAATCCTCTAGCTAGGATTATTGATGGAACCAATGTTGCAATAAAGATTTAGATGTTGAGTTAAATGTTTAGTGAATTTTATTTGGGTTATTCAAGTGCTTATTATTGCTTAATTTCTGTTAATTGACTGGCCATCAATTGGTAGAATATATAAAATAGAATTAATTTTGGGAATGTTAATTTTGGTTGGATTTAACTTGGATAATATAAGTAAATGATATAGGAATATATTGTTTTCTTGTACAACACATTAAAATTGTTGCTTAGTGTTATGTTTGGAAAACTAAGATGCATAGGAATATGTTAATTTTGGTTTGAAGAACTGGAAGCACGACATCTTTCGAAAGAGGATTGTGCAGAATTTTAGTTTATGGATAACTTTGCTGCAACATTTCCTACAGGATTTGTGGTCAGATTTGCAACTAAGGGGAAATCAATAATTCTAGCCATCACCTATTATTGATTCATAATCTAAGCCTTTGATGTTGTCACATTTTATCTTTTGTTTGCATTTTTAATTCCACCCATTCATTTATATTCAGTTTTTATAATTTTAGTATTCAAATCAATTCCCAATTCGTTTTAAACCGATTGTTTTCTATAATTAATTTTTGATAATTCAATCCCTGTGGATACGATACTCTACTTATTACTATATTACTTGTTTGATTACGTGCACTTGTGTAGTATTTTCATATATATATTTTTGGCGAATAAGTTTTTGGCGCCGTTGTTGGGGATTGTGATTATCGAAAATTTATATTATAGGAACCAATTTTTTTTCATGTATTTTGCTTTTCTCAACTGTAATCAATTCTGGTTGTTTCTTTGTAGGTATGGTTCTCTTGCATGAACAGGCCAAGGGACACAGATTTGGTTCCCTTAGATCCATAAATTGAAAGAACTTTCAGAGCAAGAAGAAGAGAACAACTAGGTACCGCTAGAATGGAAGGAAGGGCTGAAGGTGCAGTATTGAACAATAATGTTAACAATGCTGCAGTAATGGTAGATGACAGAGACAGGGCAATAAGGGATTATGCTGTCCCTATATTGCATGGGCTGCATCCTAGTATTGTTAGACCGGAAATTCAAGCCCAACAATTTGAGTTGAAGCCTGTGATGTTTCAGATGCTCCAAACAGTGGGTCAATTCAGTGGGATGCCTACTGAAGATCCTCATTTACACCTGGGATTGTTTATAGAAGTAAGTGATTCCTTCAAGCTTCATGGTGTAACTGAAGAAACGCTTCGACTCAAATTATTTCCTTATTCTCTACGAGATAGAGCTAGAGCCTGGTTGAACTCTTTACCACCAGATTCAGTAGCAACATGGAATGATTTGGCTGAGAAATTTTTGGTGAAGTATTTTCCTTCGAACAAAAATGCCAAACTACGGAATGACATCACATCGTTTCAGCAAGTAGATGGAGAGGCTCTTTGAAGCTTGGGAGCATTTTAAAGAGTTTCTTAGAAAATGCCCATACCACGGACTCCCTCATTGGATCCAAGTGGAGACTTTTTACAATGGTCTTAATGCTCAAACTCGGAGTATGGTAGATGCGTCTGCAAATAGAGCCCTTTTAATGAAGTCTTACAATGAAGCTTACGAGATTTTAGAGAGAATGTCTAATAACAACTACCAGTGGCCTACTGAGAAAGTTTCTACGGGAAGGCGTGTAACGGGAGTTCATGAGGTAGATGCCATTACAGCTTTGACAGCTTAAGTATCTTCATTGTCCAACATATTGAAGTCCATGAATATGGCAGCAGTGGCAAATTTGGTGTAGGCAGTGGAAGTTGCGTGTGTTTATTGTGGTGAAGGTCATTCATTTGAGAATTACCCAACTAACCCAGCTTCAGTTTGCTATGTGAATAATTTCAATAGGAATAACAATCCATATTCCAACACTTACAACCCAGGGTGGAAGTAGCATCCGAATTTTTCATGGGGTGATTAGGGAGCTAGTTCTTCAGCAGAGCTGAATAAACCGACACACCTACCAGGTTTTCAACAGCAACAACAAAGACATCCGCTTCAAGAACAATCGAATCCCATTGAGGCACTGCTCAAGGAATACATGACAAAGAATGATGCGATCATTCAGAATCAATCAGTCATTATTCAGAGTCAAGCTGCATCATTGAGAACTTTGGAGAATCAGGTGGGGTAGCTAGCTAATGCTTTGAACAATAGGCCCCAAGGATCGCTTCCTAACGATACTGAGAACCCCAGAAGAGATGGCAAGGAGCATTGCAAGGCTATTACACTTCAGAATGGCAGACAAGTTAATCAACCAATTCGACAACTTGCTTAAGATACAGAACCCTCTTCAATCCAAATTCAGCCTAGTCCTCGATCAGAAACTGAAGCAGATCAGAATGTTGCAACAGAGTAAAATGCTACAGCAAAGTCACAGCAATGCTACATCAAAGCAGATCAGGAAGAAGAGCGAAATGCTACAGCAAAGTTACAGCAGAGCATATCAGAGAGACCTCCACCACCATTTCCGCAATGATTTCATAATCAAAAGTAGGACAAGCAATCTAGAAAGTTTTTAGATGTGTTTAAGCAGCTGCACATCAACATTCCACTTGTGGAAGCTTTGGAACAGATGCCTAGATATGTTAAATTCACGAAGGACTTTCTTTTGAAGAAACGAAGGCTAGGTGTGTTCGAGATGGTGGCACTAACTGAAGAATGCAGTGCGATATTGAAGAACAGGATGCCACCTAAGCTGGAAGATCCTGGAAGTTTCACCATACCATGCTCTATTGGGAACCGGTACTTTGGAAGGGCATTATGTGACCTAGGAACAAGTATAAATCTGATGCCCATTTCTATCTTTAAAAAGCTGGGAATTGGGGAAGCAAGACCTACAACAGTCACTCTCCTATTAGCTGACAGGTCATTTGCTTATCCAGAAGGGAAAATTGAAGATGTTCTCGTGAAGGTGGACAAATTTATTTTTCCAGTGGATTTCATTGTTGTGGAATATGAAGCAGACAAGGAAGTGCCGATTATTCTGGGAAGACCATTTTTGGCCACAGGCAGAACATTAATAGATGTGCAGAAAGGCGAGTTGACTATGAGAGTTCATGATCAGTGGGTTACTTTCAACGTATTTCAGGCGATGCATTTTGCTGATGATGTTGAGGAATGTTCGGCCATCACTGTTTTGGATTCACTAATGGTTGGGGAATTTGAGAAGTCATGCTCTACTAAACTAACAAAGGAAGATGACCTGGCTAATACTGAAGCGGATGAGGGAACCAATCATAATCAAGTCTTCTGGATGGAGAACAAGCATACAACAGCTAGAGTTAGGAAGCAATTTGAGTCCCTTGAGTTATTAGAAAGGACCCTCAAATCACATGAATCATCTGTCGAAGAACCACCTGCTTTGGAACTAAAACCTCTACCTACACACTTGAGGGATAGTGGCAGGAGAAAGAAAAGGCAAAAAAAAAATGGATTCACAGGACATCATCTGCACTTTAGAGGTTTTGCTGTAGAAAAAATTATTTGTCAGAAAGACATGCGGTAGAGAACTCAGGGAGAACTTTCAAAGTTAATGGACAGCAATTTAAGCATTACTGGGGTGACGGTTTCAGCCATCAGAAAACCTCTATCTCGCTACAAGATACCTGAACTACTGGATAGTCAGGCTGATGACTCTAAAACAAGCACTTGAGGGAGGCAACCCTACATTCTCAATTTCTTAAATTACATTTGATTTGCTACTTTTGTTGATTTTCTGTTCAATTTTTGTTCCATTATGTTCTTAAGTTTTTTTTATTTTTCTTTTCGTTTCTTTGGTGCAAGGTTTGCAGCAGATTTAGGTGATTTTGCTACAGCATTTCTTTATGATGAATCAGTTTGCTACAGCAAAGCTGCAGCAAAGTCGGGCAGAAGTGGAGAGCAATCTGTATTAAAATGCTGCGGGAAATGCTACAACAAAGCTAAAAACTAAAAAAAAAAGTTTTTAAATATATATATAGGTTGATGCTCCCTAACCCTACAAGTCTTTTCTTCTTCTGCGCCGTCAACCCAAATTCACCATTGTTGCCGATCAAACGCACCGATCCCAGCCTCTACCCAGTCGTCTGGCCCCAACCACACCAGTTTGGTCCCAACTAAAACTGCCATGTCCGACCCTCATCTCCGCTCCGTTCGGTCCCAGTCAGCGCGACCAGCGAGCACGCGTAGCGCCGTCCACTGAATAACCAGTCCAGCAGCCGATTTCACCATTTCAGCCCAGCCAACCCATCCACCACCCCAGTTCACTTCACCGCCGACACCAAGCGAACCCATGCACCACAGCATTTTGATAGAGCCAGCGCATTGCCCACACCGCCAAACGAACCAATCACAACCAAGAGAAGCCAGCCATTAGCCCAAGCGCCCAGCAACTGACCCAGCAGTTGTGCTAGCGACCCACCAAATCAGGAAGTTTCTACCTTTCTCTTTTTCTTAGTTTTATAGTGTTCTGTTTTGTTTTGTTGTGCCTTGTTTTGTTTTGTGTTGTTTTGTTCCCGCAATGAGGACACTGCTTAGTTTAAGTTTGGGGGTGTTTTGTTGGTTAAGTTTGTTTTATTTTTAGTTGATATGATCTTGTTCTGTGTTTCTCTTTTTGTGTTATTTTTGTGGTTTGATTTTTAATGGTTTGCTTAGTTGTTTAAATATATATATATAATGTGTGCAATGTCTTGGTTATATGTTAGAAATTGCTCTGTTTTTTGAAGCATTATTGGTTTGAGGAAATTCTACGAAGAGTAATAGTGTTTTGAAATTCTCAGAATATGGAATGAATTGGTATGAGTTGAGTATGGTTGATTTTTATTATTGGTTTGCTCCTTAAATGAGATTGCTTGAATGATGCACATTATACTATAGCTTTGTGTTTCGTTTCAAAAACTTAGGAAATTTTAAATCACAGTGAGAGTTTGGGATTTGAGAACTGATTGTATGAAACCTTTGAGGCGAAACGGTAAGAAGCCAAGTATCCTGGGATGAATTGATATGAGTTTAGAGTATGGATATTTCAAAAAGGGCTGTTATTTGAGGGTTGAAAAAAAAATCTATTCCGCTATTTGGAATTGCCTAGTAACCAGGAGTAACATGAGCCCCATGTGTACTTTTGCGTCAAAAAGTGGTTCTGAATATGAGTAGGCTCTAGCAAATCTGATTAGTGACATTGCTGAGTAACCGGGTGTCTTCATCACCAATGTTGACATTCGCATAAAAAGGTAACAGTGACATGAAATTTTAAAAATAAAAAAATAAAAAATAAAAAAAGCATACACCCTGTACAAGCCTTAAGCAATAATCAGTGGAACATGTTTAATCTCAGGTGTTTGGTAAACTACTACTAGTGGAGAATGAGTTATGCAGTCAGCCTATTGAATCATTAGCTAGGCTCAATGATCTTAGTTTGAATGACCAAAGTAATTCAAGGATGCTTAACTATAGTCGCACACATACACCTTTAAGGAGTCTCATTTGGGAGTGAATTCAGTTGGAATGGATGCTAATACTTAATGAATACGGATTTTGACTATGAGCTGGAAATTAAGAAGCACTTCTGAGATTGGAGAATCAACTTGTTTAGCATCTAGAGCAATTGTCTGTTTTGTGTTTTGAGTTTTTCTTTTTGTATGTTGTGTTTTGTGTTTATTTTGGCATTACTCGAGGACGAGCAATGATTTAAGTTTGGGGGTGTGATAACTCTATGAAATAGAGTTATTTAACATGCTTTTTAGCTTATTAATTGTTGTTATTTCAAGATAATATGTCTTAGTTTTAGTATTTTATATAATATTAATTAGTTTGTTTTAGTTAGAGGATGGGTAAAGAGTTGTAGTTAATTTTGGCTTTTGGCATATTATTTTATGTTTAATTTTGGTGTTGCCTTGCAGTTGGAGCCTACGATGTCAAAAGAAGTGGAGGCCTACTGGATTAGAGGAGATAATGAAATTAATAGCTGAAATGCATTAGATTGCTGCAGCAATGCTATAGCATTATCACAGTAAAGTTATACTAGTGAAGAATTAAAGTAAAAGCATGTGGACCCCAATCTTGCCTTACAGCTGGCAAAGACTCATTTGCTCATTATGTTTGTGCATGACAGCTGTGAAAAAGTTACCAATCTTAGCAACCAATAGGGCACGTGGAGCTAGGGTATCTGTGGGAGTCTTGGGATAAAAAGGAAAGTTAACAAGAAAGAAAGAGCATGCCATTTTCAGAGGCAACAGAGGAGGCAGAGAGTTTTTCTGAAGGAGAAAAGGAAGACGAAGAAAAGGGGGAGAGGACGAAAAAGAGGGAGACAACGGAAATATCAAAGAAGAAGGAGATAGGAAGATATTTTGTTTTGTGCTGAAGATCTCTCCAATTTTTCAGTTCCTTCTAAACCTTTTCTTAATCTTTTGATTTTTCATTGGAATGATGAATCTGTGGATTAAGACTTATATTTGTAATTTCTTTAATTTGAACATGAACTAAATCCTTTAGCTAGGATTATTAATGGAACCAAGGTTGCAATGAAGATTTAGATGTTGAGTTAAATGTTTAGTGAATTTTATTTGGGTTATTCAAGTGCTTGTTATTGCTTAATTTCTGTTGATTGACTGGCCATCAATTGGTAGAATATACAAACTAGAATTAATTCTGGAAAGGTTAATTTTGGTTGGATTTAACTTGGATAATATAAGTGAATGATATAGGAATATATTGTTTTCTTGTACAACACATTAAAATTGTTGCTTAATTAATGTTATGTTTGGAAAACTGAGATGCATAGGGATATGTTAATTTTGGTTTGAAGAACTGGAAGCACGACATCTTTCGGAAGAGGATTGTGCAGAATTTTAGTTGACTGGATAACTTTGCTGCAGCATTTCCTACAGCATTTGTGGTTTGATTTGCAACTAAGGGGAAATCAATAATTCTAGCCATCACCCATCATTGATTCACAATCTAAGTCTTTGATATTGTCACGTTTTATCTTTTGTTTGCATTTTTAATTACACCCATTCATTTATATTCAGTTTTTATAATTTTAGTATTCAAATCAATTCCCAATTCGTTTTAAACTGATTGTATTCTATAATTAATTTTTGATAATTCAATCCCTGTAGATACGATACTCTACTTACTACTATATTACTTATTCGATTATGTGCACTTACGTAGTATTTTCACATATATATTTTTGACGAACAGTGTGCATGTGTGAAAAGATGGAATAACATGTGCTGAACCATAAACCATCTTATCATGAAAATACTTTTTCTCATTTGTGAAAGTATTATAATTGAATTTATTTATTTGAAAATCAAACCTTCTTTTGGACAAAGCCTTTCCCTTATGTATTGTTTTGTTTTTATTTTATTTTGTTTTTATTCTGTTTTTGTTTTTAATCTGTTTGTTTGAAGTAAAAGGAGAGAGAGTACTGAACATAACGTAGTTTCTCTACCACCAAATGAACCATCAATCTCTTCCCTCTTTTCTTTTAGTTGATAATGCTTATGAAGCTTAATTATAAAAGATTTTTCAGATAGTTGAACGGATCTGGTTTTCCTTTTATTTAGCATTTAGTATGATAAAGTATGCTCTTTTTATTACTATAATAAGTTAGCAGTTAGTTTTTGCTAAAGAGGGCAATTAATTATCTTGTTTGTAGCAGAGTATAGTAGGCCACAATTCTAATAATTTGGAAACCATCCGCAATGAAGGAAACAATCCAACGTTTATTTAATATACACTCTAGACTCGTACTTTCATGATTCTAAAAAAAAAACATTGAACAACCCTCCAGATATGCGTAGTTTTTTCACTACAATTTTCGGTCTTCATTTGTTTCATTTACTTGACTTTCAGTCCCAATATTATGATTATGCTTGTTCATTTTTGTGTATTTCGACCCATTTTCAGGTCTGATACTGTTATCAATTATTGCCAAGTGAAAGATGCAGCTCATCATCTCAAGGGTTCTTGTTCTGGGTACTAAAATTGAATTACAAGATTTGATTGTTTTCCCTTTGCTTCTTTTTACAAGAAATTTGATATGAAAATATAGTTTGATTTTCCGTCTTTCGTTCTCTTAAATCCATAACTAGCAATTTTCTTATCAAATCCAGCTATGTGCAAGATTTTATGATGATGTTATTTTTTAGAAAATAAGTAAAAGAAAAAATTTTAGATTGCTAGGCAAAAATTTCATTTGTGTCACTCGTTGTATCTCGAAATATTTGGAATAGATGGTTAGCTAAAACTATTGCATTGTTTTAATTTATTTTATTATTTTTCATAAACATGCATGGCATGTGGTTGATGTATGCAAGAATTGAATCTTTCGCTAAAAGTTTTCCTTTTTGGGAATAAACATGCAGCGTACGCAGTTGACATACAAAAGCATAAATTGTTCGTATTCAGTAATGAAGGCGTTTCAGATTTAATAATTCATCGTAATCATAAGAATTGACATCCAGAACTTTTGGAAAGTAACCGTTCACTAAATTTCAATATTATGTCGATGTGTATACACGAGCGTGGCTTGTAGCCACTCTAAAAAAAGAATGTGACCTGTAGTCACCTAAGAACGAGTTGGACAATTTCTCCATTGTCTTATTCTTATTTTGGCTCAATAAACATAAAGATCTCTTCGCCATTTACATTTATGAGCCTGTACCGAAAGAGAAATATTGTAATTTCCAAAATTTTGATAAGGATTTTTGTGAATTAATAGAATTCATTAAAATTCCTTAGGAAATTAAAAGCTTAGGTTATAATTTTAACATAAAGTTACTAAACGTTATACTTTGATGATGTGACAATTAAATATAATGTCACAAAATTATGATTGCAATATTATAATACAACGTGACCAAATAACATGAATTATGATAAGATTAAAAATATAATTCGAAGTTACTGTCAAATGAAATGCTTAATGAGAAGAGACATGTACGAATTCCGAAAACAGATACTTAAAATAGGTACATCAACAATCGAACACGTATGTGACTCTTTAACAAAACCTGTAAAATTTACATAAATAAATGACCCAATAAAATCAAAATACCCATAGGCCATAGCATTAAGATCACACAATACACTAAGAAACAAAAGAAATTAAATGAAAACGCAACCTAACACTAAAAACTAAGACAAACACACCGTGAAATCAAAGTAAAACCACCGTTGTTAAAAACCACAACACAAAGAACAAACAAAACAGAAATTCTAACCACAACACAAAGAACAAACAAAACAGAAATTCTAAGTGCTGTAATTATTTTTTAAAATTTTTGGTCGTTAAGCACCATATAGTGTCTTTTTTTAGATAGTAAGTGTCATTTAATCCCTTAAATTAAAGGTTGTCTGTCTAACTAACCCCTTTTTTTTTATTTTCATTTGACTGCAAACTACTATATACACTCTATGAAATAAGGTCTAGTACAAAAGTGAAAAGATGCCATAACTACCGAGCTTATGTTTGGCACATAGGTTGGAAAAAACAAAATTTCAAAAGATTCTGATTTAACTTGAATTTTCTTTTTTTGAAATCATAATTTTTTTCGTCCCACACACCAATCCCAAAAGAAAAATCCTAGGAACATCAACTCTAATCCTAACTTTTGAATACCAATCTATGTAACATATGAGCTGTCATTTTTTTTTTTTTTTGTAAGTGTTTAAATTAAGTATTACTACATCAATTGATTGCATTTATCAATAAAATTATGATACATGAGTTGGTAATCAAAAAGTTGAGATTGGAGTTTGGTATCCCTAGTCATCCCAAAATATTCACGTTTTAATTGAAATCTTTTCTGAATTTTCTATTTCAAATTCATGTCTTAGATATATTTACACCGTTTTTTCGAATTGATACCAACCTAAGTACGATTTTCAAAAAATTTATATTTAATAAGAAAAATTCTCATATTTAATGAAATGTTGTGCTCTCTTTATATTTTAAAGAACGTAGCGCACCCTGCATTATCATATTATTTTACAAATCTCAAACAATGGTTTTTCCCACGACAAATTCTATAATAAATTGAAGCTTAAAATTTAGTTGAATCTTGCATTTAAAATGAAAGCTCCATTTAAATGGGATGTATTCACATGAAAAAAAAAAAAAAAAAAAATCAGAAGAAGAAGAAGAAGAAGAAGAAGAAGAAGGAGAAAAAAGTTATTCGAAAGTAGATGAAAACATAGCCTTGATTTCTTAACAATAGCTTTTCCCACGACAAATTTTAGAATAAATTGAAGCTTAGAATTTGGTTTCAATCCTGCATTTAAAATGAAAGCTCCATTTGAATCCTAGGTTCAAATTTATTATTTAAACAGTACCTTAAAATTTTAGTGAGATAAAACATTTACAAACAAGTTTGAAAAGTGGATAGCAAGTGGAATGTCACACGAAAAAAAAAAAAAAAGTAAGAAAGAAAGAAAGATAAAAGCTAGATTGGAATTGCTTTCGAAAGATGATGAAAAGATGACAAGCCTTTATTATGCTTTTGTGATGCGACGTGCTAAAAATACTATTCATATTATGGAAATAAATGGGTCTCCTATGAGTAGGGACAGAGTCACTTAACATCGAGTTGGGATTTTGGTTCTAACTGAACTTTTGTTTTTTATTTTTTCCTATTTAACCTTTAAAAAAAATATACATTTTTCTCATTTCCCCCACTAAAAATTGATTATCATATATAATTAAGCCCGTGTAAAAACTTAATCATTTAATGTGAACCCCCAATAAAACAATAGGTTTGGCTCCACTGATGCATATGAGAGCATTGACTATAATGCATCATTTCATTCAAAAGTAGATTTGCTTAGTAAATTAAAAAGGGATTCTTTGTTCAAAAATGTTATTTCTACTATTTTGCCAAGTCAGGATAACACCATTTTAACAATAGGGCCCGTTTGGATAATAGACTGAGGTTGGACTTTTTTAAGTACTTTAATTGAAAATGAGTGAATGTTTAGAATTGTATGTTTGGTTGATATCATGAGAATGAGAGTTGAAAATGAACTTTGAGATTTGAATGGTTTAAAAACTTTAAATGTGTAAGGAATTTTATAGACAATTGTTTCATTCTCCTCATCGTTGTGAGTATCTAGTAAAAATAATCATCTCATTTCAACTTAAAATAAAAAATTTATGGATTTTTAAAGTTTGAGTTTGAAAATGAATTCTGATCTATGAATTTAGAAATCTGAAATGTTTATGGACAATTGTTTCATTATATTCATCGTTGTGAGTGTTTAGCAAAAAGAATCATCTCATTTCTATTTAAAATAAGAAAGTTATGGAGTTTTAAAGAGAAAGGGAGGGAGGGAGGTTGATTTTTGGTGGCTCTTTCAATAAAAAAAAATGCTGGGCAATTATTGATGATGAGGTAATAGAAAACTAAATCATAGATATGAAAGTAAAATGAAAATAATTATATTATTAAGATTAATTTAGGAATCTTGGGGAATCTTGACCAAAGTTAAGAATGATTTAAGTTGATTGAGGGAAAAGTAATTTATTGAGGTTATTAATTTTGTTTATTATTGTTAATAATGGGAGCTAATTTCAATTGAGTTTGTCTTTTTGTTCCACTTACTAGAACCACAATAATTATTATATAGTTTGATAGAATATCAATGGTTGTCTTCTCAAGTTATTGGGACTACATCAAAACAACTAGTGAAGTTTTCTGCAACGGGGGTCCACTCACTGAGAGTGTATAGGACATTAGATGACGTATTTCCTTGTAAAGAACGTTCCTTATGCTTTTGTAGTAAAACGCTAACATATGCTGTGGTTTGTCCAAGACGTGACATTTCTTCTAGTAAGAATGTTGGTTAGTTATTATGAAAGTAATCCAGGCATTAAGCATTGGAGAACTGCAAGAGAATAGTTACTTACACACGATCTGATCTTTTGGAGATGGCTAGAGGCTAGGTTAGCTCTAGAACTTCGTATACGAAGGTGTGAGAGAGATTGTAATATCTCTCATTACCATTGGGTAGTGAAAACAAAAGTCCCACATTGGAAAAGCACAAGCAAGCATTGTAGTATAAAATGAAACAAGTGATGTGTAAGTATTACTTATGTATGGTGGAGACTATGCTAATATTATGCACCACCACGCGCGTGCGAGGGCGATTGGGCGTTTAGGGCGCACGTACGCATCGTCGCAAGGAGTCAAGGAGTAATCTTCTTTTACAATGTAGTGTTTTTCCAAATTAAATCTAGACCGTTGTTTTTGATCGGGCACGATCTAACGGTCGGATTTGAGTGATTTCAGATTTAATTTAAACTATTAATTGAATTATTTCAATCTAACGGTCATAATTATTTCTGATGACCAACAGATACGTTTTTGGTTGAAAAGGCACCTTTTAACTTAAAAGTTGTGTTTGTTAAATCAAAAGGTGTGACTGTTATATCTGTTGTAACTGTTGGGTCAAAAGGTGCAATTGTTGTATCTGTTGCAATGCTTCATGAACAGGTGCAATGCTTCATGAACAGGTGCAATGCTTCATGAACAGGTGCAATGAAAGTCTATAAAACTCCAGTTTCTGATGTTAGTTTTATCTCTTGTTCTGAAATTTAATAAGATTGCTACTTATTAAATTCGTGGGTTTGTTGTATCTTGGAGGTAATTTGCCAAAACACCCGATAGCAAACTATTCGTAGTGGGGGCAAATAAAACCTTAAGGAAAGTAATTCCTACGCCTCAAACCCTTTTGATTTTCTCTACTTTATTCCGTTTCATTATACCAAAACAGTTTTCTACCACCCACTTTCTTCAACAGAAGGAGCCATTCCATGAAGAAGTGCAAAAGCAAATGTTGGTTGCAAGTAGAATTTGCATCATGTTTTAAAGCAACGTCATCCGCTATTTGGTTAACGAATTCTATTTCAGAACTCGTAGCTATTGATTCGATCTCTAATCCATAGAGCATTTGTTGCATTAAATTCGTTGTAACGATTTTTAGGTAACACTTATAAGAGTGAAAAGCGTAGGAAACACTATGATATAAACTCAAAAAAAAAATTCAAAATTATAAACTCAAAGGCAAACAATTATTTAAAAAGGTTTTAGATTGAAAAGCGTAATGTTGCCTTTAATTGTTGTATTTCATGTTTATTTTGATATTTCAGGTCTGATAACATAGTCTATTTCAATTAAACAGTACATATCAACCAATGAGTAGCTAGGTTTGATGTTATAAATAGGTTTTCACGATCAAATGATAGAATCTAGGCTTGCAGAATATATATAATTAGATAACATATCATTTCCAAACTCCAGCAAAACATTAAAAGCATCCACAAAACCAGTCTTCACTTATACTGAAACACAACGACTTAACCAACCTTATTAAAGACAACAACATAGTTGTTAAGTAAGGGGCCCAAAAATATACTAACTTAAGAAAGCGTAATTGGTTCGTTCATGATCTTTATTATGAAATGTTTTGCGGGTTAATAGTTATACTTGCTGGGCGAAAGCTCATGTCTTACGTTTATGCTGTAGGTAAGCTACCTATTGGCAATGCTTGATACAAGATGATGGGCATGGCATGGCGATCTGTGAAACTTTGAGATGGAGACTGCTATGCAGTTTTGTTATATATTGTATCTATTAAGTAGTATACTTTGCTACATGATAAAATGAGTTTAATATCTCTATACTCAATGAAGAAAATATATATGTACATAAGTACATGGTCAAGTGGATTATGTATGTTTAAAAAAAAAAATTTATTCCGTATTTCTATATGTTAAGTAAGTATGTAAGTTAAGTATCGTAACGGTTTACGTAAGGCGAGTCGTTACAGGCCACACGCCACTTGCGTGTCTGCACGTTGACATAATATTGAAACTTAATTAACGGTTACTTTGCCATTGTTCTGGATGTCAATTCTTATTATGATTACAATAAATGATTAAATTGGAAACGCCTTCACAAATGAATACTTACAATTTGTGCTTTTGTTTGTTAACCGGTAGCATTCATGTTTATGCCTAAAAGGGAAAACTTTTAGTGAAGGATTCAATTCTTGATACATCAACCACATGCCGTGCATGTTTATGATAGGGGGAAATTACTAGATAAGGATTTAAGAGACAGAGAAACGGAAAATCCAACTACTTCATAGCAAATTTCACGTGAAAACAGCAAAGGGAAATAATCAAATTCTGTAATTAGTTTTTATTACCCAGAACTACAACTCTTCAAATGATGAGCTGCATCCTTCACTTGAGCGTAGTTGATAGTAGTCTCAGACCTGAATGAAAATGGGTTGAAATGCACAGAAGTCAATAAGCATATATTATCACGATAAAAAAAAAAAAAAAAAAAAAAAAAGAACACACACGGACACACACACAAAGGGTAAACAAAAGGATAGAAAAAGGAAAAAGTAAATGAGATACCTCCTCATTGAGGGAACGAACGAAGTTTGGTGAGGTTTTGGGCCAGGGTAAAGCCTGCCATTTTTTTATTTTTAATTTTTTTGAAAAATGAAGGAAACCAAAGAAGAAGTGAAATGGAAATGAGTGAAAAGGCTAACGACGGTGAACCGTTTTAAATGGCACTTTGATTGTGGAGGTGAGTCAGTACTGGGTCTTGATATACACGAGGACAATGCTCCAAAAGGGACCCAAAAGCAAGAATATAATGGCTGTCAATTACTAATTATCATAGCAAAAAAAATGCTCTAAAAGCTGACATTTTAGGTTTTTGGCCTCTCAATCAGCCGTTACAAATGCTAAGTCTCCTCCCACAAACGCTCTTCCAAGAGCGTGCTTAACACTCTGCGCTTTCGAAGTCGAATGGGGCCCCCTTTCTCTCCTCTTATGGGGTTCTTTTCTTTTTTAATCTGACCAAAAACAAAAAACAAAAAAAAAAAAATTTCTCCTCCTCCTGATTAATTTAAACCCCATCGCCTTTGTTCTTTTTTGGAAAAATGCATCACGAATGTCATAGAAATATTAAATTCATAAGCAGCATCATTGATTTTCCTGTTTAAACACCATTTCTGTTACCTCTTTTTTTTTTTTTTTTTTTTAAATGATGAAACCATTTCGGTTACTTTAACATCATATGACTATATACGTTCGAACTTTTTTGGTGTTAAATAATTAATAAGCTTGAAGTGCAATTTGTCCTAGTTTGGTTAATAGTAAACGCATCTTGAACTACTATTATTATATTTCAAATTAAGAAAATACAAACACAACTATCACATTTTTAAACAGAAAATAGAAAAGAAAAGAAAAAAAAAACATCATGATAAATAATTGGCTCTCCTAATAGACTCAGATGAAACAATCAAAAAAATTATATGTTTAGGAGTCAAGAAAAAAGGAAAAACCTAAACAAGTATATATATGTATATATACCAACAATCAAGCATATGCATGTTTAACAAAACTTTTACAATCGACAGAAAAACCAGTTCACTAAAATTGAGACCCCTAATACCGGGACCACACAAAATAATGCTAAGAAATAAAATGACAAACTGAAAACACAACCTAACAGTAGAAAACAAAACACACCACCAAATATTCAATGTGAAGCCTACCATTTTACAACCCACAACCCGTTGAAAAACAAACAAAAGTCCCAAGCACCATTATTACTCATCCCATCTTTGTTTGTTAAGGACTAGTAAGTGAATTTTTTTTTTTTTTAGGCAAAAATAATGAATTGATAAAACATTAATAAATTTAATCACATTTCTATTACTTTTGATAGATGAAAATTACGCATTTCAAATATTTAAATATGGTTGTTGAGATATTAAAATTATTTTAATATTCAAACATTAGGAACGTAATTATTATTTTACCTTCTTTCAATACACATTTTTAGTTATTTGATTAAAATTATAATAAATGAAATAAAATTTAAAAAACCAAACACACTCATATATTAAGAACAAAAAGAAAAACGCTCAGATCTAAAAAAGAATAAAGAAAAAAAAACTATGGAAAAAAAAAAACCAAATATGAAAAAGAACCAAGGGAACCTATAATAATAGGAATTCAAATCATTCACATTTAGTCTCTTCTTCTTTTTTATTTTCATTTTTTTCAATTTTTGGGCTGATTCGTCAAAAAGCTTTCTATTATATTTTCATCCAGTTAGGCGAATCATAATATTATCATATATATATATATATATAGAAGTTAAAAAACTTCATAACAAAGAGGAAAGCTATGCTAATAGAAGCACTTTATTTTTTGATGGAACATAGGACGGGGGGAACGGATCTCATGTTTTGAAATTCGGGACACCAAAGTGTTACAAGACTTATAATTTAAGAGGAATTTTTGTAATTAATCCCTTTTTTTTTTTAACTAAAACTTCCTCAATTTCCTTTTCATGTACAAGTCACATAATTTTTCCGCTAAAAAACTAAGGGTAAGGGCAAAATTATTATAGTTTCAAAGTTGAGGAAGAAGGGAAGTTACATTTTGAAATTCGGGAAGTGTAAATGTTATCGGGGCTATATATATAATTCACGGGAAGGTGGAATTTTTATGGTTAATCCAAAAGATATAATAAATACTTCACATGTATTTTATCGAAATATTTCATTCTTCTCGTATTTTCAAGAATATAGTACCTATCCCATACATTAGCATATAATTTCAAGGGGGTTTGGGCCTCGGTTTCCATGGCGGGGGAGGGGGAGGGGGAGCGGAGTTGGTTGTTGTTGGGCGAACCCAAATCAAAAATGTGGGAGGGGAGGTGGAGCCTCGGTTTCAACTGTGGGCAGCAGGGGGGCGAGCCCAGATAAAAAACGCAGGGGGAGGGGGAGCCTCGATTCGACGACGGGGGGCTGGGGAGGGACAGAGTTGGTCATTGTGGGGGACGGGGGTGCGAACCCAAATAAAAAACGCAGGGGGAGGGGGAGCCTCTGTTTCGACGGCAGGGGGTGAAGGAAGGACGAAGTTGGTCGTTGTGGGGGTATGAACCCAAATCAAAAAGTAGGGGAAATGGGGGTTGGAGCCTCGATTTCTACGGCGCGGGGGGGGGGGGGGGGGCGAGGGGAGGGTGACGGCTTGGTCGTTTGGGGGGATTTGGTGTGGCGAACCTAGATCAAAAGGAACTGGAGTTCACGCGCAATCAGGGCTGGTTGTGGGGGTGAGGGTGATCGACAACAAAGAGGGGGGGGGGGGGGGGAGCTGGCATCGCCGGAGATGAAGGCCGTCACTGGAGATGGAGGCCATCACCAAAGGTAGAGAGAGATAGAGAGAGGAATAGGGATTTTTGGGAGAGTTTTGGGAAAAGATAAAATTGAAGGGTATTTTGATCATTTTACTACAAAAAATATTCATTTGAGTAAAATTCCGTTAGAAACTTGATGGCATTAGACGGAAAATACTAAAATTGTTAACATTTAGAGAGTTTAGGTTTCTTGGCCAAAATTAAAAAAACAATGATTAAATCATCACCTTTAAAAAAATTCAACAACCATTTAGACCAATTACTCCTTAATTAATCCCAACTTAAGTGTTGTAATAGAAATATATATACTTACATATACAAATACATTAAATACTACTCTTGTATTTTATCATAATATTGCGTTCTTTTTACATTTTCAAGAATGTAGTACATGTTGGAAAATAGCTTATTGAAAACCATTTTAAATGCTCAATTTGAGGCTTAAATTTGAGCAATACTCACTTTGTGTTAGTGTCAATTTAATGTGAATTCGTGTTTTATTCAGTAAGGAGGTTGAAATTGAATATTTATATGCTCAAAATGATGAAAAGGTAAATGAGAAATTGACTCTCATAATTACACCCACGAAGTTAGAAAATTTAGATAAGAATTAGAAAATAATCTCTTATCCCAAATGAGAAAGAGACGAAAGCTCCAATGGGTTTATAAGGGATTGCACATTTGCTTATTGGTAACCAATTAAGCATAAAGGCTCTCTCACGTGCGCAGGCACAAGGAAGGATGCAAATCCTCGATCAGAAAATCACAGCAAAACCAAAGGACTAGTGTACGAGCGCACGTCTTGCGGACACGAATGTTTCAGAAAATTTCCGATTCTACTCGGTTTTGGTTTTGCCACAATCTTTTCATTTTTCTAGATTGAATTTAATGTTGGCAGCTGTTTTTAACATTTAAAACTTCCGTTAAATGCTATAACAGCCAAACGTTTGGTTGCATTGTGCATGTTAAGAACCATGCTTTTGTGCCTATAAAAGGCACTCCTCCTATAGTCCAAGAATACGAGAAAAACACACAAAGAAAATTCTGTCTTGCTTTTGTTCTAGATTGTTTAGGTGGCATTCTGAGTGATAGAATTCAGACATAATTTTAGTTGTTGGAGACTAACGTGGTACGCCATTATCGCTTGTAAACCATTGTATCCTGGGAAATAGATACCGGTTGATCCTCGAACACTGATGGTGAAGAGGCAAATATGTTTTAAGGAAACCGTGTGATACACAGGCCGTAGTGTTCATTGACAATTTTTATTTTCGTTTTCTTGTTTATACATATATTTTTGTTGCTAACGAATTTTATGTTTGTTTAATTTTGATATTTGTTCGTTATCATTTTCGTATTTTTTGCTAACAATCTTAAAACAGATCACTCCATTGGCGACAAACAAATTGGTAGAAAGAGATCTTTTGATTCTTTATTGCTTACTGTGATGTTTTGCAGATACTAACGTATTTTGTTTCTAACTTGTTTCATATCACTTTCTGCGAGATTTAGATGTTTTATATTAAACAAAACATTGGTCTTGTTTGTTGATTTTGTTTGTTGAGGGCAGATTAGTTTGTTTCCTTTTCTTATATGTCTACTTATATATTTATGTACGTTGTTGTATATATTTATGTCTTTCAGTGGTGTTAAGTAGCTATTCTTGTCTGTTACACATATAGATATAATCTGATTATATAACCTGCAATACGTTTTGTCTTGTTATACGTTTTGTTTTGTATGTTACTACATGAAGATTTTTTTAGTGTGTGTGTGTGTATATATATATATATATATTATCAGTTATAAATATTAACTTTGGGTAACGTGTTTTTTTTTTTTTTCTTTGGCTTCTGGTTTCCTTTATAAGTATTATGGCTTTTAAATGTTATACGGATTCTTGTTTGGTGAAATTTTAACATTTATGTTCATAGTATGGTTTGTGGGATTTTATCTATTGTGTAACGTTTACAGTTTTGGTTTTTCACTGTTCGACTTCAATCTTTTAATTCTGATTTCGGTTTCTTTCCATATATATATTTAGCCTTTGTTCTTGTTTATTTTCTGATTCGATTTTAAATCATATTTTACTGCATCCTTGTTACAAACAGCTTGTTTTGCTTCAATTGGAAATTGTGTTTCTAAAACGTTGTTTTTATTTCAGAAAATGGAAAACAATTCAAACTATATTGACACGACTGCTGAGAACACAACCACGGGTCAAGTTCAAATATCCTCTATGGCATGAGTACCTACCCCTGCAGTAGCGGTTTTGGTTCCTGTGAACCATGGTGAGAAACTGGAGAAAGTCAGTTGGCTGAATTTCAAGAGGTGGCAACAAAAGATGTTATTTTACCTGACAACCTTTAATCTTGCTAGATTCTTGACTGAATAGGCTCATGAGCCAAAGAAGAAGAAAAACTACGAGGCTAATGCGGTGGATGGCATCACTCAGGATGTGTCTGACATAAGCTTCTCTGCCGTGGTATCTGAAGTGAATTTGGTCTGATCCAACCCCCAAGGAATGGTTGATCGACACCGGTGCTACACGGCATGTTTGTTCTGACAAAGCATTGTTCATTTCCTTCGAACTAATTGAGAATGGGAAGAAGTTGTTCATGGGAAACTCTGCTATGTCAGAGATTAAAAGTCAAGGCAAGGTAGTCCTAAAGACGACATCTGGGAAAGAGCTGACTCTGTATAATGTGTTGTATATACCGGAAATCTGTAAGAACCTTGTGTCCAGGTCTCTACTAAACAAGCACAGTTTCCGTATGGTATTTGAGTCGGATAAAGTCGTCTTGTCTAAGAATGGAATGTATGTTGGAAAGTGTCATGTAACTGATGGGCTTTTTAAGCTCAATGTAGTGATTGTAAAGCCAAAAAATATTAGTCAAATTAATATTTCTTCTCCTTTGTGGCATCGTAGACTATGACACGTTAATGATGATATTTTGCATAAATTAATTAACTTAGATCACATACCTGCTTTCTAAACTGATTCCAAACATAAGTGTGAAACTTGTGCTGAAGCAAAATTGACAAGATCATCTTTTTAAGGAATTCAAACGAATACTGAGCCTCTTGACTTGGTTCATAGTGATGTATGCGATTTAAAACTTGTACAAACTAGGGGGTGCAATAAGTATTTTTATTACTTTTGTCGATGATTGAACAAAAAACTGTATTTATATTTGCTAAAAGCACGGAAGAAGCTAAGGATGTTGAGAATCAACTTAACAGAAAGATTAAGGTGTTAAGAAGTGACGTGTTGATAAATATGAGGTACCGTTTGGTGAGTTTTGCGCGCAATATGGAATCATTCACAAGGTCACACCACCTTATTCACCTCAGTCAAATCGTGTGGTTGAACAAAAAGAATCGCACCTTGAAAGATATGATGAATACAATGTTATTAAGTTCTGGCTTATCTCAGAACATGTGGAGGGAAGGCATTTTGTCTGCAAATTACCTTTTAAATAAGGTGCCCCGGAAGAAAGAAGACAAGACCCCATACGAGTTATGGAAAGGAAAGAAGCCTTCCTACAAATATTTACGAGTGTGGAGGTGTCTTGCTAAAATGGCGTATCTCCACCAAAGAAGGTGAAAATAGGTCCAAAAATGATTGATTGCATTTTCATTGGCCATGCACATAATAGTAGTGGTTATCGGTTTCTTGTGTATGATTTTAAAATCCCTGATATGCACAAAAAAATGATTATGAAATCAAGGAATGCATCGTTCTTTGAACATGTATTTCTATGTAGATCTAAAGATGGGTCAAGTTTGTCCAAAAGAACATATGAAACTATTGTTGACAATAGTGAGGACCAAGAACAAAATGTTGAAATTGAAGATGAGATTAGACGAAGCAAATCAACAAGGTAGAAAAATATTTTTGGTCCAGATTCTATAACCTATTTGCTAAAAGGTGAATCTCAAAGCTTTAAAGAAGTTGTAAACTCTTCGGATGGTTCTTTATGGAAAGAGGCCATAAAGAATGAAATTGATTTCATTCTGTAGAATCATACTTGGGAATTGGTAGATCTTCCTCCAGGATGTAAACCACAAGGTTACAAATGGATTTTCAAGAGGAAAATGAAAGCAGATGGGACAATTGATAAGTACAAGGCTAGACTTGTGATCAAAGGATATAGACAATGAGAAGGTCTTGATTACTTTGACACATACTTACCTGTGACAAGAATAAATTCTATAAGGATGATACTTGCAATTGCTGCTTTGCAGAATCTTAAAGTACATCAAATGGATGTAAACATAAATTTTCTAAATCGAGATTTAGATGAGGAAATCTATATGAACACCCAACGGTTTTCTCCACACCTAAACAGGAAGGAAAAGTCTGTAAACTAATGAAGTCTTTGTATGGCTTGAAACAATCACCAAAACAATGGCACGAAAAGTTTGATAGTGCTATGTTAGCCAATGAATTCAAGACCAATGAGTGTGAAAAATACATATATGTCAAAGACATAGAAAATGGCTATGTCATTTTATGTCTTTATGTGCATGATATGCTCATTGTTGGAAGTGATGACAAGATGATAAAATCTACGAGAGATATGTTAAAATCAAGATTTGATATGAAAGATATGGGTCTAGCTGATGTGATCTTGGGAATTAAAATCTCAAGAACTTCAGATGGACTTGTATTGAGTCAGTCACACTACGTGGGCAAGATTCTTGAAAAATTCAACAAGAATGATTTTGGTGTGGCCAGAATACCATTGGATATAAATCTTCACCTATCCAACAATAGCATGAGAATGTCTCTCAAGTAAAGTTCTCAGGGGTGATTGGGAGTCTAATATACTTAATGAGCTGTACGATAACAGACATTGCTTATACAGTTAGTAAACTAAGCTGATACACGAGTAATCCGGAAGCTGACCATTGGAAAGTAATTGTAAGAATATTGAGGTACTTGTAGTATACTCGTAGTTATGGGTTGTACTATACCAGATGTCTTACTGTACTAGAAGGGTACAATGATGCAAATTGGATATCTAATATAAAAGATTCTAAATCTGCTAGTGGATATGTGTTCAACTAATGAGAGCAATTGTATCAAGGAAATCTACTAAACAAACTAGTATAGCCAGATCCACAATGGAGTCTAAGTTTATTGTATTGGACAAATGTGGAGAAGAGGTTGACTGGCTACACCATTTCTTAAAAGATATTCCAAGTTGGCGAAAGTCCGTGCTAGAAATATGCATACGTTGTGATAGTCAATTTACTATTGGAATGGCACAGAGCAATATGTATAATAATAAGTTAGACACATACGTCGTAGACACAATATCATTAGACAACTACTCTCAACTGGGTTATCTCTATTGACTATATGAAGTCAAAGGATAACATTGTGGATCCGTAACCAAAGGGTTAAATAGAGAGTTAGTTGATAAGTCATCAATGGGAATGGGACTAGAGTGAAAGATTAGGTCGATTCAATGGAAACCCAACCTAGTTGACTAGAGATCCAAGATCTAGGTTCAAATGGACAACTTAATTGCAAAGATTGTGCTGGATCACTATGGGGTTACTCTTCAGTTCATTCCTATGATGAAAACAGTGATACCCATACAAGATAGGTTAAGCTATGCTTTTAATAATTCTTAGGCATTGGGAATCCGAGCTGAGTAACGCGAGTTACTCTTCATTTAGAAATCACCTATATGAGAAAGAAGTGGTGCCGCTTTAAGGAGAATTTTCTAGGACTAAATTATTTAGAAACTCTTGCAGAACTAGGCAAGATGTCCATGGCCAAAACGGACAAAAAAGTGAGACCTGAATTACGTCACAAAGATTCCTATGTGAGGTATATCATCGTTTACACAAATAACAGAATAGTTCAAGGGTATCATATCTACTAGTCGGTTAGTAAAGTAAATATACCATCACACGGAAAGATTCAAATGGTAACACCTACCTATCCTTTACAGGTTTCAACCGTTGAACTCTATTACAAGGTCAAATCTTAGTGTCTATCAATTTGTCTAAGTGTCCTCTATCAATTTCATTCATGTGGGGGATTGTTGGAGAATGACTTATTAAAACCATTTTAAATGATCACTTTGAGGCTTAAATTTGAGCGGGACCCA